>WHPZ01567922.1:0-49523 GCA_016617965.1 Macrosiphum rosae | reverse complement strand
ACCAACGATATTCACTTTCCAATCGAACAAGATACTGAAGTCGAAAATCGAAGCATTATTTCGACTACTTATCGTGTACACAGACACAAAAATAAAAAAAAAAACAATAAAAAAAAACACACATCATTGTAAAATCAATACATTCATCGTTCCACTCAGAATCTAAAATATAAGAAATTACTAAAGTGAATTACCTACCTATATTTTTTTTAAATATTTTTCATCAGTAGGTTAGATAGCTAAGCTTCAATAAATTGATTTACCTATTTATAATATAATTGCAGTTGATTCAAACATACATTATAATATGATTAATCTATGTAGGTGGAAATTGTTTAATTAAAACATATATAATTATTATAGGTACCTATATACAATTTGGGATTTGTTCAATATTAGGTAATTACAACTCAAGGATTAAAACAATAACCAATTAATAATATAATAATAATCGTACATACAAAATGCAACAATAAACAGAATTAGGTTAGTAATAAATAGTAAGCATATAAAATAATTAAGTAAACTAGTAAACTAGTAGGTACAGACAGTACCTATATACCAAAAATGTATCAACTAGATACTTTTAAGTTATACTTAATCATTCATACATCTTGTTATAACATTGAGATCTCAATTAAAATTAACACATCAAAAATAAATAAAGTTTAGAAATTTAAAATCAATAAATAATATTATGTTTGGATTAATTGGGCAGACAGTGTAAATGTGCAATTTCCTATCCTTGTATTAACAGTGTAAATGATTAATAATGAAAACCCCTAGGTATGATAGTCAAGATATTAAAACTATGACCCAAACGCAGGCAATTACAATAAAAACAATAATGTGTATTCTTGATGGCAGTAGGTTAGGTTACACTAATATGGATAAAACTATACTTTTTATTCAAATCTCTATGTCCTTACTTATAAAACTATAATTCTTTATGTCCTTGTATAAAAAAAATACACCTTTATTCAAAATTTAATCATATTATATTTTAGAACAAATTTATATTTTGAATAAACCGAATAATAGTGATAAAGAACTATAACACCTATATTTTTTTTTATTTTTTATATGATTTTGTTTTTTTACTTGTATATAATATATTTAGATTCAAAATTATTGGTAATTTACAATTTAAATTTAACATTTTATACAATTAACACAAATTGCTGTTGATCAAATATAAAATGTTTGTATATCTTTTTAAGTTGATACAGTCTACACACTATACTCAGTGCGCCGTACGGCCTATGACCAGTCGACTTGGTGGCAGAAATTAGACCTCTAACCCGCGGAGACCTGCGCAGCCGACTTGCGCTCTCTCGGCGAACTCGGTATAGATAGATAGGCTACTTCTTAGGACACTAAGAAAAAGAACTAAATCAAATAATTTAATTTTTATATTTTTAGTGTGTTTAGTTAAGTAATAATTTTAATTAATATTTAATATTTGTTATAAAAATAGGTAGGTCATAGGTACACATCTTTAAATAAGTACACAAGTACCTACTTAATTAGTTAGGTACTTAATAATCTAAGGTGATATCAAACAGTAGATTTATTATAAGAAATTTGGTTAGGAGGTACCTACACGAGTATTAAATATTTTAACCTTGAATACCTACTATAATTGTTACTATGTTGATTTGTTTGTTATTTCATACCAATTACATATTCAATTGCGAGTTCTAAATAATTATTTTCAGATAACAAATATCAGTGGCATGTAACCGCATGTAACATAGGGTCTAAGTGTTGCTCGGGCAACACCTTAAATATGGGTGGGCATTGATAGAAGAAAAATAGGACATTTATAGGTTAATATAACAATATTATGAGTATTAGGTAGGTCACCTAAAATTATTTGAGCAACACCATTTTTTTTTTTTATGATACACACCACTGAAAATTATCAAAATAAAGGAAATAATAATCCACATAAAAATTAATAAATAATAAACAATTAAATATACATTTATATTTACTTGTCTAACAAAGTAGGTAACTAAATATTAAAACTATTTGTCAATCCAGGACTAATAAGTAATACCTAAGTTCTAGTTTATTGTTTAAATTAGTTTAAAATGTAAATTTTTTAAACAGTATGGGTACAGTTTGATATACATATAATGTTGATATGTTATATTATACCTAGTTCTGTATACTTAGTTATGCAATTAAAACACTTTAAATGCCGCTTTAAACATAAATCAATAATTTTATTTATAAAATTAAAAGCAAAACTTTTATTCCTAGTTTCCTAGTTGATATATTTGACACGAGACCTTAAACATAAGTAAGTACCTAGTAAGTTGCTAAATAGTTCTAAGTAATTATTTACAAAATAATAAACTGAAACCTACAGAAAATAAAACATTAATTACTTAAATAGGGCATGTCATACTGTAATTGATTTTATGAGTAGGTAAAACAAATTCATAAACCACGTAGAAATTTAAATTTCATGAATAAGTCTCATACTCAAAAAAGAAATGTAGGTAGGTATTAACAATATACAAATTAATACAAAATTATAGAATATTATTTTAGATGTATACTACTTGGCTAACTTACCTAATTACATCTTATTTTAAATATTTAGAATCAAAATTACCTACTTAATAGATAATACATAACAAAACTTGGTTAAACATATTACTTAGGCATCTAACAATGGAGTTGAAATAATTTTTTAATTATTTAATACAGTACGAGTGAATATAATTAAAGGATATTTTGAATAAAAAACTTAATAGGTACCTACAAGACTTATGATGTGGCAATCGACAATATCATTTTATTGATTATATATCAGTAAATCTAGATTTAACAATGGTGTCTGTGTATTATTAAATCCATAAAAATGTGTGTTCAATCAGTATTACAGTATACAAGCATTACCTATCCGATTTACCTATATACCCAATATATAGGTACATAGGATTTAAAACAGCTACCTAAATAGATATTTTCTTAATATTGTTAGTAGGTAAGTAAAACATTTGAAGAAAACCAAATTCCAAATTAGTTAATAAAGCAATTTTATGGGTAAAATAGATGGGTAGGTAGGTGCTTAGATCAATAGGAATTCTGTAAATTCAAAATGTTTAAATGTATGTTTCTCAACCTAGCTAACCATTTAAACAACACATTAAGCAAGTGTCTAATATTGTGCCAATGAAGGTCATTCAATAGTTGGACCAATGCCGAACTGAGCATCATGATCAATCGTACGAAACGGTCATATTGTCGAGTCTGAAGAAATAGATGAGACGGCAGGTGGCAAAAATACAAACATCCGGGGAGAATAAAAATACGAGACCACCACCACTAGCGGATCAAAGAATGACTAAGAATAAATAAAGCTCGGTGCCTGTCCTAACACACCGAGTCATTGAACCTTACCAGATCGCGGACCAGATAGCCAGAGTCGTTCATGTCTTCCCCGGGAAGTGCGTTTGAAGAACAGAAAAAAAAACTATGAACAGAGCTGGTCACTGATCAAAAAATTTTCTATCTATTCTGTCGAACCAAGTGTCTCGTCGGGCTACATATGTCTGGGGCACTGAGCAAAACCAGGAAAAAGTCGGAGCAGGTATGTCATCACTGTCGTATCGATACGTGCCTAGGTCACGCGCATCGACCGCGATACTCGTTTGCCTAGCTAGTTCAAGGGAAACCTAAAGACGCGTTTATTATGGTCGCTTTGAGTGACAATCGCTCGGTTGACGGATAAACGTCGTTACAGCGCGCGCAGTCGTTATCGGGTAGCGCGGACGGAACGAAATGAGAACGAACAAAAACCGACGACTTTACCTGCGAACAGATGTCCGGGTTGCCAGCGAAATTTCTCGATCCGTCGGCCCGGTCCATGGCTCGAGACTTTTTCTCGCAACTGCTGCTGCTTGACGACGACGACGACGACGATGATGACTGTTCAACACTGTTGATGCACCATAAGAACACCGAAGACCCGTCGACGTCGTTTCGTGGTCCACATCCGATCACATTAAACCACTGTTATTATGATATTATTACCGGACGATGATAACGATGATAAATTAATAATTATTATTGCAATAGCTGGTGCGTGCGCGTGTGTGCAGCTCCGTGTGAATTAAACCGATAATAATGATAGTAATAATAGGTAAATAATAATCGGTGACGTTTGCGTGCGAAAAAAAAAATCGGCAATGTTCAGAGGGGGTAGGGGGGGCTGCCGATAGGGTTAAAACCGAAAACCCAGGGGGTGAAAATGAGCGGCGCTCGGCGACCGATATCGATTGTACGGGCGACGTGTGTGGAGTACACGCGAGTACGCGACGACTGTCGTCTGTCGGCCGTCGGCGGTCGGGAGGCGGTATCCGAAAATCCGGTCGACAACGATCGGTCGCGTTACGACGACGGTAGGTACCCACGTACAATAATAATGTAACGTTTCATGCGCGCGCGCGCAACGGTCGCGGGGCGAGGTGTGCGACGGTTGGGCGGTTGTGAATTGGTGATAGTGTGGCAGTGAGCTGCTCGCGCGATGCCCCCCCGAGGGTCGACGTGCTATAGGGCGCTCGGCGAGTGAGAGCTGCTCAGCTGCAGCTGACTATTGTCTATTATAATAGTACCGAGTGCTGGAGCGCGCTAGACGACGGCGGAAGACGAGACCGCCGGACCGATGTTGCACGAAACGACTTGTACTGTGTTTGCGTGTGTGTGTGTGTGTGTGTTGTGTATATTTGAGTTTCACGAATCGATGAGATAATATTATTATTATTTATTTAATATGTCTATTGTAAACAGTCGGAGATGGAGAGAGATCCGAGTCCCGAGGAAAGAGAGAGAGAGAGTGATAAAGCGAACGATATCGCTCGCTCGCCCGTTATGTCGCGCGAAAGCGTATTATTTTTTTTTGTAATGTTTCCGGCGCGCAGACGCGCAGTGAATAGTGATAATACGACCGGACTGCGACGGTAGCGAGAAAACGAAAACTACTAAAATTATTATCATATCCCACGTCCTGCCAACCCTTCCCCCCTACCACACGGGGAAGTTTTCGACTCGACCGAAACGTTCCAGCACGGAAGAAACGATCTCCATCCCCACCCGCCCGTGATCATCTAGCCATGGTTCGTGCGTGCGCGTCCGTCGTAGGTACAGACTGTGTACCGACCGCCGTCCGCCGCCACCGCTGCGGGTTTATTACCACCGCATTGCCGTACTCGACGAACAAGCGAAGGCGGCGCGCGTAGGTAAAAATATGCGTCCGTTCGTCGTTGCAGTCGGCGTGTCCCGTGGGCACGGTCTGTCGATTTTACCAATATTACCGCCGGGCGATGATTATACCCACCGAACTATTACACTAAACCAATATTATTGTTTTGTGCTATTGTACTCCAATGACAATAATATTATCATTCAGTAGATATTTTATTTATTCCTATTGCGACGAATAATCCCGTACTTGTATGTATATGGCTATAATATGCAACTCGATATTATTTCGATTGTACTTGTACTTTTGCCCTATCCACCGCTGTTTTCTGTAAAATGTCCGAGTCCCCTTTACACGTCGTGTACCCCGTTAGATTTCTAGTTTTGTTATTGAAATATTTTTAATATCTTTATACTATAGGTACACACAACGGATGTGTTACATTAGTGTTAATTTACGCGCATGCAATTCAAACTAATTGTGTGAGTAATAGCTGTAGGTTAAGGTACTGAAGAAATAAACTTATGCGCAAGTTCGGTATAATATGAGTTGAGCAGAAAAATTTAACAAAACAGCCAATCTTAAGAGGACGCTATACCCGCGTGCGTTGTCTCCGTTTTACAAATGTACAACATAGCAAAAAACTGTTTTGCGCGGGATAGAACCACTCGCTCAGTATTTATAGTAGAATTACCAAAATTCCAAAACGCATGGGGAACAACTTTATTATTTTAAAGTTAATATAACTTTTTATTATTTGGATAACATAAATAAAATTTAAGTCATCAGTTTGAGATCATTAGGATTTTTTGAGTTTTTTTCATTTAATTATTAAAAATTATTGGTAAATGTTATCAAAAAATTAAAACGCTACGACACAGATAAAGTTGTTCCCTATGCGTTTTGGAATTTTTTTAATTCTATTATAAATACCGAATGAGTGGTTGTATCCCTCGGCCCTCGCAAAAGAGTTTTTTGCTATGTTGTACCTATATTTGTAAGACGGAGACAACGCATGCGGGTAAAGCGTCCTCATAAAACTTTTCAGCGAATTATAGCATTATACATTTATACGTAATAGAGGGATCACTGGATCAGCCTGAAAGCCTTGATTAATGATTATATATTTATATATTGTACGAATATACCACCAACAACTCATATACAACTTTTGTTACGTTAGCGTATTACGTCGAGCACCGTCTAAATAATGAAATATTTACGTTTCAAATTTCAATGTAAACATGAAAGATGAAACTATTGAGTAGGTATTGATCAATCTAAAAACAAAACGTTATTAATTTATTATTGTGTTTCATGTTTTCCCAACAGAAGAAAAATCACATCTGAATAAATAAGTGGCAATTACCAAAATGAAATACAACGGTCAGCGAGCTATATAGGACGCTTTTTAACAAGTTCCGGTCAAATGATAGAATGATATTTGTCTGATTGTCTCCGTACCATATCGATGACTGATGTTTGTATTTGTACTTGCTTGCAAAATAAGTCCTGCATTATATTTTACACAGAATTTAAGATTGAAAAAACTGGTCACTGATGTATTGCAGGTTTCGACTTTAGAGTGGAACCCGACGATCGTCATTGAATTGTTCGCCTATAAATTGTAGTAGGTACCTACTTATTTTATTTATTTATTTATTTATTTATTATCAAGAATACGGGCTGAGCCCAACTATACATAATATGATAATTTGAAATTTGAATTCAATGATAAATCATTTTATATGAAAAACTAATCTGAGTGGAGACGATAATATACGGATTTTATAGGTACCTATACCTATGTACCGATTATGGTTACTGCAGTCTGCAGGTTAGTATATATAACGACAGTTCTACTATGGTATTTGCCCAATACAAGATTCCTAGATGCATTTATAGTGTACAACAAATATTTATACACAATTATTATGTACAATATCGTACATAATGTATGGGAGAGGGTTGAGGTCCTGTCTTACATCATAGATTTCAACCTTTATTATTGTTATTTACTTTTTTAAGATCCCCAAAACTTAAATTTTTTTTTTAATTTATTCCAGACTTGAACACTTCATGTTTGCATTTATTATTTGTAAAGATACAAAATAAGACATCTTGTGACTATACCAAGTTCGCTTAATTCACTCCTCGGTATCTTTATTTATATACTTAGGTAAAAGTGTAAAACTCAAAATAAACAATTTAAATATTAAAACCTATGTCAATTAGTATAATAGTTTTAATAAAAGTGACGAAAAATGTTTTATCATATCATAGACATCTTGAAAATCAACCTATTTTTTCCTAACTTGTTTTTCTGCTGACATCAATCATAGAATAAAAACTTCTAAAAGCGTTCTTGATTAAATAGGTACCTAATGTAATCGATTTTTTATTTTTTAAAGCTTTAAAGGGTAGGTATACCTAACCTACCTATACTAAAAGCATGTTCGCAGTTTCCTGTTTAATAATATTTTGACATTAGTCGTATAACCAATAACCATTAGTGTGATTAAATTATTATTTTATATGTAGGTACTATATTTTCTATTCTTAGGTATACTGATTTTAAGTGACGAAGACAGACCATTATCAACAGCTTGCATGGGCCGTTCGCTCATATTATATTCCCATTTGCCTAATGCCTACCTCGCTCATCACCATACAATTATGATGCAACAGCCTATTGCTTCAAATCGTATTATATTAAATATATTGGTACCTATATGTATGTATACCGTATACCGGTATACGAGATATTCCGGATATTTGTTGTTAATGAGATTACGTGTCACCGGCCCACGACCCAAACGAGGAAAGCGGCACACTGCTATCTTCAGGGACAGTAAACCACTGGTTCGGCCCTGAATTTATTTTAATGGACATTTTAGTACGTAGGTACGTCATTTTATGTTATTAATATTTTATTATTTGTTAATTGTTATTAACTCATAATATAATACGAACTTACTACGTAAAATTGTGTGAATAGCTGGCCATCGGCTATCACTTATCAGTTTAAATAGGTAGCATAAAATTATTCTAAATATTCTGAAAACTTTATAGAATATAGAAAATAATAATAACATACATATGTACCTAGGGAGCCTAGATAATATAAATAATATGTATAAAGGCTCTCTATAGGTACCTATTGATAAAAATTTCAAATTTTTACGATTAATATTTTGATATACCTACCTACAGCGAAATAACTAAAATTGATACTGTCGAAAGTTGGTGCGTCGTAGGTACATAAATTATAATCCCATTTTCCGTTGCTGTTTGTTATATAGGTAGTGTGTTTCACAATTAAGAAATAATTTTCGGACTTGGCTACTTTTTATCTCCTCAAAGTATATAAGTACTAACTATATCAAATTGTATAGATAGGTACCTGAAACCACCCCCAATGTAAAAGCATTTATTATGTTCTAAAAAGTGTCGTCCAAGTGTCCAACACAAAAAAAGAAATCACACACACGACATATTATTACCTATAATTTGTAGTTTGTAAAACCAATAATTTTATTATAACACAGATACACGCAAGTCTGCTGCACCATACAGCACGCACTATTGACCCGCTGGGTCCAAAAGTTGAACCGATTAAAAATGTCTAGGCGTTTGCCACTTACACATAATAATAGATATAAGCCAACCAGACGGCGAAAGCCCTCCATTGAAATATATATATTATTATATTGTGTTATTTTTCCGTCATCTTGGTACACGTCATGACTCCGCACTCGTAATAACAAATACAATAATATAATTGAAACGCTTTGTTGTCCAACTATACTGAATTACTTATTATACAATTCTGCACCAATAATTCACAATTGCTCACGACAAACCTGACGAGGATGTTATATTTCTTATTGCATTATCGTAAATGAAATAGAAATAGAAAAAAAAATGCAAATACCACCTACAGTTTTTAAAAATTAAATACAGTCAGAGACAATCGGTGATCGTCTATATCTATATATAATCGATACCTAACACAATATAGGCCAAAACTGGCAATTGACGACTACCCTTATATAACTTCTAAGTTATAAGCGAACAAAACCATCTAAACGAGGCCCACAGGCTGGCAACAATCAACATCTCTGTAAGAAGTTATTTTTAATTCCTAACAGTAATAGATGATTTATATTATTACTAGGCATTATCTTGTTTTATGTGTGCAGTGTGCACTCTTTATTGCTAAAATATGTTAATACAGTAATACAGCAAAATAACTTCTTAATATTTTATATATGTCTTAAGTGAACAATATATTCATTAAGCCAACTGCATATTCTATATTTTCAACTGCACTTTACAATCAAGCCGGCCACCGGGACATATTCTATTACCTCATACTTACCTTACCTACTGAGATTAAGATTGTGTATAAATAGACAAATAGCTAAAAATTAATCCAAATTAGTTCCAAACAGTGTTTATCAGAAAATTGCACTTTGCCACATACGTTTCGAAATTATATGACCATTTACTCTTAAAAAGTTAATAGGGAATATATATAGGTCTAGGATTTATACGTAAATATATAATGTCATAATGCCATTAATGTGACTATATAGATCATTTAATTTAAGCAAAAAATAAATTCGTTTCAAATGAATTATAATAAAATGAGCTATACTTGATATTATACATATTTCGTCATAAATATATTTTTTTTAAATATTTCACCGTAATTCCATTTTTTCTTACACGTTAACACAATTTAATTTTTATATATTGTCGAAATGTCAAATGTATACCTAATTCTATCGTCATTTTGTAACACTATCGTTAGGTTATCGAGTTTTATGATCCAGACAGTTTTTATTCAAAAAGCGATTAAACTATTCAAAGATGAAAATTGCAAAGATGATATAAAATATAATTTAATTTGTAGGTAGGTATATCTGTAAATTTTAGATTTTTGGAGGCAGTGGCGTAATTAAGGGGGGTTCATATGGCTCGACCACCCTTCACACCATTGGACCCATAAATACTAAATAACATAAATATTATACTAATATATTCTGTAACGGAGCCCAACCACTCAAATATATTTGGAAAATTATCTGGACCCTCTCCATGGAAAATTCCTAAAGACGCCACTATTTGGAGGATATAATAAAACAACTAAAAACACATAAAATTACTTTATACTTTAGTTCAATATTTAGGGTTCATAGAAGGAGATGTAAAGAACATAAAACAAGTACAAGGACGTATGGGACCATTTTGAGTGACTATTAAAGGAAAAATGTACAGTGTATAAATAAAAATCCTAGTTTAAATTCTATAAAATTAATCAGGGATGTCAATTGTGGAGTTAATGGGACATTACTATTGATAACAACTTTTTCACTTGAATAATAAAAAAGCTTAAAAGTTTAATGAAATATTAATCAATAGTTTCTTTAATAGCAATTTAAAAATATTAAAGATATATTTTTTTTTATAGTATGCATCAAAAGTTTAACGTCTGCCACCATTAATTAAAATCCCGAATATCCCAAGAGCAAATTATTTTTCAATTAGAAATATTCATAAAAGTTTTTCTTTTCATATCTAACATTAGAAATTTTAATGAACAGTTTTTAAGGAGTTGTGTGTAGGCAACAAAATGTTACGTTATCCGATTATTAGTATTATACATTTGTATTACCATGGCACGAGTAGATTATGAAGTATAAACAGTGTCCGGTGATCTCAGTGAGTAGTGACGCCGTGACGGTTTCTGTGCCTCTAACGCGTAAAACAATATATCTAACGACAAACGTGTTTGTGGTTCCATATTCCAACACAGTAGGACGTAGGTAGTAGGTACACATCCAACAATTATTTACACTTTGTATAAGCATAAAACTTGTTTATTTTTCAGAATTGATCGAAATAGGAATTAATATATCCTACGACTTCAGAATATTCTTAAGTTTCACTGACTTAACGCAGTGGCCTATTTACCATTTTTATAAGGGTTGGATGACAAAAATGTCATTTACAGATCTGCGGAGGAAATATTAATTTTAAGTACAAATACTGTCATACTGAAGTCTGAAATACATTATGGGTGGTAGGTACCTATATGGCTATATATGGGATGATTCAAAATTTACGTTACAATAATAAGTAAAGTAATAGTATGTTATTGTAAAATACATTTTAAATCACTCTGTTTATAACCAACAAGGCTCTAACACTATAGGTAAAGCTAGGTAGCCTAGGTTTTATAACTTAGAGACTTACTATTTAATGTATTTACTATACTCAGTAAAAGCTGAATTTAATTTATTTGGTTTGGGCTTTTATTTAAAACATTTTATACAACATAGGATGTAGAAATCATGACAGTAAAAGCTAATTGATCGGGAACGGAAAACTAATATGATTTTAAACTAGTAATTAAAAATTAGATTGCAGTTAATAGTTACATAGGTACATTAAATAATAATATATTTGTTTGAACATTAAAATAAATTTAAAATTATAGTTTATACTTTATTGAAACAAATTACTGATATTTATTTTAATTATTATTTATATCACGAGATATCTCTTATGCTATAATTTATATCTAGTGTGGTAGGTACCCATTACTACTACTACTCTTACTATTATTAACCAAACCATGGGCATATTAAGTATCACGGGGAGGAGCTAATATGAAGGATGGATCCCTTCAATTCAGTACTTAAAAACGTTATTTAAAACAGTATATAATTTATAACATTATAACGGACAATAATGAAAAAAAATAAACAAAAAACAAAAATAATCTAGTATCATTAAACATAATTAATGATTAAAAAAATAAACAATAAACTTGTGTCATAAAATTTTTGTTTTTTAAGATACAGAACAGTGAGCATTAATTGTTTGGTACCTACTAAATACCTACTTACATAACATTAACATTATTATGCCATTTAAAGTTGTACCTAGGTATTAATGTTATAAATATTTTAATAAAATTTATTATTTCATCTTTCATTCATGCTATAATATTTAAGCAATATTTGACAACTAAACTAAAATAACTTACCTACTTGCCAGTTATAGCTACATACTAAAAACCCTAGGATGATTGAAATTTGAAAATAACCTATCCTAGCTTGGCAACAAATTCTACTAATTTGATAGTTCTTACATCACAGTATAGTTAATACTTAATTATCTATCTATACTGAAAATAACAATATAATTTATAAAAAGAAAAAAATTAAATGTGTAACGTCAAACACTTCACAAAAAATTAAATTCTTATGTATCTAAATTAAAATTAGAACAAGTAGTTTTTGAATTATATAACATTGTATAGGTAGTAGGTACTAAGGATAATAAGTCTATAGTAATGATTTAAGTAGGTATGGGCCATGGGGGCTTCAATGACTATAAAATGTTGGTAATTACTATTGATCTATCAAAATAAATAATTTATAAAAATGATCCAAGCATAATAAATACTAAATCTAATATTACATAAAGTTTATATTTTTGTAATACCATTTTAAGGTTTATACTAAACATTTTAATAACTCAGAAACTACACATTAGAATTTTGGTTTAGACACATAAAAATGTGCAAGAAAATCATCCGCTAAATAATTTGAAGTAAAAAAAAGTAGTTCTCTTTTGAAAAAAATAGATGTCTGTATTGAAGCAGGATACTCTTTAAGTAGTTTTTGAGGAAAAAATGTTTAACCAACAATTACAGGTCTGAGTAAGATTATACTTTACAGCATTTACAGCTTTTACTCAGTACAATTATTATAATTGCTTTACATAACATGTTACTGCAGTATATTGGACTGGTCCAGACATAGTTAGCGTCTAGTAGAGGTAAAATAGCACTGCTGCGTCTAGGCGTTGTGGGGAAACTATATCTTAACAAAATTAATCTTAAGTGACATTTAAGAAGGAGATTGTTTCCATAAATTTCACTCAATACTTTAGCATTCTTAACTAAAATAAAAATGTGAAATTATTTTTTTGATATTTTTATATATTATTGTATTATGTTATAATTTATCAAAATACTTCTAGTCTATAAATCTATTATGATGTTAACATTGTAATAATATTTTGATATCAGTAAAGAAAACAAATTACAATATTAATCAATGAAAAAATAACTATTAAGTAGTAAAATAACAATTCAGTTTGTTTCTACATAATATATTATATATATATAACATACATGAATATTGAATAAGCATATTAGAATAGCAATCTATTACACTTGTTACATAATTATCATTTTAGAGACTAGAAAACATTTTTATATCACAATATAATAAATACAATTTTAGTCTACATTTTTAAGTCTCAGTTAGTACTTAGTTCCTGGCTAAAAATAATGCTATTCTTATATTTTTCACAAACAGAAATATTTTTTTTTTTTTTGCGTAACTATTCATTATTATATATATATAATTAAATCACAAAATTAACTGTTTTTAAGATTAATACATGTATAATTAATGAGTATTAGGAGATTTTTCTGTAAATGATGTTGCAGAAGATAATATTATACCAGATGTTTGAGGTTGATGCTGTTGTTGTGAAGATGGTTTTTCTGACCAATTTGCATTAATCTCACGTTCTAATCGTTTATATTCCTTAAAATAAAAATAAATTATAAATTTACAGAGATATAATGTTTCCAGTTTCCGCCAATAACTTTTTTGGTTAATATTTTTGAAATATTATTTCAAAAACTACGACTGTAATACTATATATTACTATAATACTATATAATAGTTTATAGTATTTGTAAGCTTTTAAATTTAGAAGATATACTTGGTAGTGTCTGGAGATGGCAGGTATGTACGAGGAATAAATTGGTAAAGTCTGGTAAATTCTTATACATATAAATTAAAATATTCTGAACAAAAAAATTAAGATGAAAAAAGAAAATAATAGGTAGGTATAGAATATAAGTAATATCTAACATAGCTAAGCTCTCATAGCCAGCCTAAGCAAGAATTTCTTTAAATAAAAATAAGTAATTTTGCCATACACCACCACAACAAACATTTTATGATAAATTTATAGAAAAAATAAAATTTCAGTTAGGAAGTTCAATATTACAAATTATGTAATATTAAGATTTTAATTATTTTAATGTTTCTAATTTTTGGTCTCCCGAAATGAGTGTCACGGACCACAGTTTAAGAACTGCTGATGTGTTGCTATACCATTACTAGCAAATTTAAATTTAATTTAATGATGTTTTTTGTATATTTGAAAATATTCCCAAATAGGTGCTATTACTTTGTGAAAATCCGAAAATCTCTGAAGGCATTGATAATTAAAAAAATTGGTATCTCATGGTAATTTTTCTTAAGACACAGAAAAACATTATTGTTAATTTACAATAGACAAGAATACTATATTATAAAATATTTATAAACAACAAGAAAAACTAGAAAACTAGAAAACTAAAATTAGAAAACTTCCTTATTACTTGTATAATTAAAACTTACATATTTTATACTACTAAATATGATTTAGATTAGGTATACAGAACTTGTAAAAAAAAAACATAGACAAAGACAAAGTAAAAACATGCCAAAAAAATAAAACTAGCAGAGTTGGTGAGAATTTATATCAGATAGTTATTTATATGTGTATGTTTATTAGTTACTATGAGTAAAACAATGTCATGTGTTATGTCTTTTAAAATAATTGTTGAGCTGTAATAGTTATACTGAAAGCTAATAAAAAAAAAAATAAAAAAAAACAATCGAGTTCCGTCACTTGGTTTGGGGATTGAACTGGTGAGCCACTCATATTACCTAAAATAGTAAAATGGATGAACTTAATAGGTACCTCCTACCTATATTTAATGATTAAAAATGAACTATAAGTAACCTATAAGTTATAACAGCAATGGCAAGTATATTAATATTATTATATAGGTAGATTGTTGGTAGTAAAAAGTATAAATCATGATAATGTCATATTATGGAAAACAACTGAGTATTTCAATAGTTGGATAATGTCGTAATGACCAATAGGACAATGATTACAAATTATTAAGACACTACATGTTATTGTTTACTAATTAAACTTCATTATTCTGAACAAATACCAATTTCATTTGAAATTTATTCAGTATTACGACTATTTATTTTCATTGACTACCTAATGTGTACAATTAAATACCTACATGCTCGTTTATATAATAGATAATATTTATAAATTATTCTTTAAAAAGCTATGAAAATATAAGTTTTTGGAATTGTTCCAAGTTATCACACACAGACTCCAGACTGCTTTAAGTAATAGAGTAGGTATATTTTTAAATAAAATACATGCCAAACATGTGTGCACCTTGCCGAGACATCAAAAGGAGTTATATAAATACAACTCAATCCAGCAATGCTTACCTTAATAGTTTCTTTATCGCGAGACGCTGCTATTGCTTTATTCAAGGAACTGTTACGCTGCAAGTTGTACCAGCCGATGTGCATCACTCCAAATCCCACTATAAACATGAGAACTTCCTTGTTGCGGAAAACAAACTGTTTCAAGTTGTCCACGGCCATTATAATAGTATTATGTATATTATGAGCGGTTTCCAAAAAGTAATGAACTGATTAATAATTGCAACGATGCACGCAAACACATTTAATATGAATTATGAATTTCGATTCGTTGCACGTAGTGGGTACACACATTCGACTTGTTACCTAATGAATCGTAATTAATATCGTAATCACGCAGTTAGGTACTGACTACAGCACACTGAAGTATTAAATAGTAAATACGAATACGAAATACGAATTATCGACATTCGGTGAAAAAATATTTGTTGAAATAAAAATCGGTAATCATTATCGTGGATTTCAGGCTGATATCGAGTGAATGAGTGATAACTTTTTTTCGTCGTACTTTTAAAAATGGGCGTAAAGAATCGTAGCTTACATTTTTGTTGTTATCATACAATTTCAAAAATGTTACCACATCGTAATTTACATAGACTTATAATATATTATAAGTCTATGGTAATTTACAACGTTTACTTTACATTTTACGTCTTCACTCAATACGCTCAATACTCTTGAATCGTGCTGTTAACAGGCTACTAAATCAGAAATCTAGTTCAAATATTCAATAGTACCTAAATAATTGGGATTTCTGTTTGTCTAATGTTTCAGTGTTCATACACCGATAAAATATACAGTACTGGAAATGTACTAAACAATGGTGGGGCATGACTGGTGGGTGCCTCGGGCCACGAATATCGAATAATAGTTGTCTAATGTCTTCGCCCGCCAATTAGTTAGCAGAGGCTACAGTTAGTCTTTTATAATTTTATATTACGTCTTGTCTATGGCCCGTTTCCAGCGTTTCGTTTTTTGTGTACAAATTTGATTTTTTCCTTCAAAAACTGTTTTATTGTTTAATTGCTATTCAAATATACGTTATTATTTATAGAAATACCATAAACTAATATTTGACTACAGGTTATAGACAAACGTTATAATGTGCTTATAGACATAGGTATGCGATATGCCTATGGCTTCTCCTAAGCGGGTTTTATATAATTTTAAATTTACCTTCTTGATTTTAAGGGGCAATGTTTCTGTTTTTATTTAGAGAGTACGGTAGTAAGCTGTACACAATTTAAAAATAAAATAAATCAATTTTGTCCCAAAATAAGAATGAAATACCCTGATGAGTAAACATTTAGAGAGAATAAATAATATAAGTTTCCAAGTGACTTTTTGACTTATGACTAGGACTGGGATTTTAATGCCTTACAAAATCTCAAAAAAAGCATTGTAAAAATGCCTTAAATTTACTGAAAAAAAATTTTTATAGAAAAAAATAGGTATACCTATCTATAACATAATTTATCACTTTCATAAGTGTTATTTCAGAATTTTGTGTTAAATGTTTTTTATTTTACAAAAGTGTCAAACAATTTTAATAACAAATAATATGTAAGGTATAAGTACATCTATATTTTATGGCTTATAGAATGCATACAATTTTGCATCAGGTAAATTACACCTCTGGTCGCTCCTTTAAATTTGATCTCCATTTTTATGATTTATTATTTAAATAAATAAGTAAGACGAAAAGAAATACAAAAAAAAAAAACAAATTTTAAGTATTTCAGTTGTTAAACAATTGTTTTACCAAGTGTACCCTAGATAATGCAGGATAATGTAGACTAAAGTACATTCCAAATCCAACATATAAATTATAATTTATAGGTACATACCTATTTATTTTATTTATTACTTGTTATATGTAGTAAATATATCTCTGAATAAATTGCATTTTAATTTTTTTACCTGACAATACATTTTTTGACACATTAACTGGTTAGAGCAAAGTACAAATTATTTAATTTATAATGTTAGGTCTTGGGTATCTACTTCTACAGGGCCACTATTTTCACTTAACTAAAAGCAGTCTTTGTTTTTTCTGCCTTTTGGCAGAAAAATACTAGATAGTTATTGATTTCAGCATTCCATCTGACACATTAATATATTATATGAACACTTGGTGATGAGTGTTTGAGTGTCATAAGAAAATTATTTTAGAAGTCTTGAAGATGTTACATCTTACTTGTAGATTTACTGTTTGTTCATTCTATGCACAACAATACAACATTACAAGTTCACATTTGTAATGTTGAAAAAATAATTACCAAAAGTAAAAGTGAAAATTAACCAACTGGTGATATCGGACAGTCAGGATTAATTTGTGAATTTAAAAAAAAAATGAATTTTTGAATTATACCAGGGATGGGCAACTGACAGACTGCTGACCTTTTTATCTGGCCCTTAGTAAATTTTCAAAGTAATTGATATAATTTTAACGATTATCTGTATTTAGAAATTACATTGTTCAAATTTCATATTTTTATTTATTAAATTAATTGTTTCAAACAATTTTTGTATTTACGATGATACCTATTTTCCTTTTAAACATTTAAAGAATCTGGAATATCATAGAATTATGAACATGAGAATTGTAAATTGTGATGTATACTAATAATATGTATAATAAACAAACACAATCAAGTAGTAGGTAACTTAATTTTTCCACAAGTCGTCTTATTGACATTTCACTCAAATACACCATACTAGTTATTACAAAATATGTATGACAGTAAAATAGTATATTTTTTAATTTCATCAATCGGTATTATATTTATTTTTAATTTCGGAAACAAGATTTGAGATTTCCATTTGACAGGTTATTAGTTATTACCATTAAGACTAGAATCTCCTATCATATTCATATATTCATATTTCATAAAAAATGGATGGAGGCATGGCACTATAGCCCATAGAAAAGTAAGTATAGTAAGTACAAAGTAGCCTATCTTACCTATGTTAGCAATTTTAAGCACGTAATAGAGACGAATGGCTGTTTGAGATGCGTTATTTGCACATTCAGCAGTATACTCGTTACATATTTATCACTTGTATCACTGATGAATTCTCAGGGAGAATGCAGTTATCAGCATAAATACTCGACGAGTATACAGATGTGCGCAGATCCCAGATACTAGATAGTACATCTTAACCAGCTACTCGTCGCTTATAATAATATTTGCTTCAATTATTGAGACATGTCTCCATCCATAATATTATAATGTGATCTAAGAGAATTAATAGTCTAGAATAAAATATAATAGTCTTTATGCTTATTAGTTATTACTTATAATTTATTATATTCGCGATTGTCCTCGTTGGCTGTGATAAGATGATAAACTACTGATAAACTATTAACCATTTATGGAGGTGTGGTTATATCTCCTAGGTCCCCGGCGCTAACTACTATCATAACGTTTACCAGTTTCGTATTTCGATCATAACTTCATATTATTTCGATCATCATGAAACTCACGTGTATTTAGTGAGCGTCTTTTTCTTGCATTTCGGCCGATAGTTGATGTTGATGCGGCGTATTCGTTAATAAAAAATTTTTTTGCATTATAATTATTGTTCGCGAAGTAAATGATTGCGCGGCACTATTACCTCTGTATGGTTTTGATTATTTCGTGTTTGACAAATTGATTGTGATGGACCAAGAAAAGCCCGACGTATTGGCCGGGGACGAGCTGAGGTGAAGAAATATTATTTTTACTATTTTTAAAATATAAACTGTGTTTCATTCATAATATCCATTCCTTTATGATGAGTTTTCTTATAAATGCCCCTTTATTCTTATCATGTATCTATATGGATATACTTTTCCAAATGGTTGGTATAATAATATTTAGCTGTTGTACAAAATAAAATAATACAATGTTGAGTATGAACCATGATTAATATCCATGTTTGTTTCAAACAGAGCGCAAATAATCCAATTTTGTTTTTCTATTGTCAATATACTCTAATGTTTCATCAATTAAGTATCGATCTTTTAAATTACATCAGAAATAGAAAATAGATTTTCTTTAAAACCATTAAACATTTTTTTAATTGGTTGCGTCAATATGAACTCTACATACTTTTGACAAAAATGCCACGAGGATACCTTTGTTGCAAAACCACACAAGTTTTTTTTAATGTGCCTAAAGTCATCTGTAGCGCAGTGTCATTTAGTTTGTTATTTATTTATGTTTGGACAGGCAATTTTAATAAAATATACATAAATTGCTCTAACTTCTAAGAGTCGTAATTTAATCTTAATAAAATGAATTAATAATCATGTTTATATGCCCTTAACTATCATAATTTCTCTAAAAAATATAGGTTTTTTTTGTTTATGTAGGTATAATATCATAGGTACCTATGATATATTTTTTATTTTTTTTTTTGTTGATCTTTCAAGCCCGGCAACTATGGCCATTAGCTGATTGTGGGGTTTTATGATTATAGGTAGTAGGGTTTGTAATGGTAGGGTTTTTACACGTGTGTGTTGTGTTTGTCAGAATTTTTGATTGGGCACCTGTATTTATCTGCCATGCCCGGGTGGGGGATGGCGGCACTTGTTCTCCGGATAACGTGACTTGCCTGGAGAAAAATGCCGCCCGGTGGTCAAGAATCGAAACCGCGACCAGTAGTGCCGCAGCCGACGCGTTAGACCGCTTGGCCACCTCGTCCCCCTATGATATTTATATGTGGTTCTATATTATATTGTCTAGAGCTGTAGTTTCTGCTTTTTTGAGATTTTAAGTTAAATTGAATCATATAAGAGTACTTTTCTGTTATCCCTACTACTGCGACTCTCAATTCTGTTATCTCGACTACCACGCTGGTGCCACGACTGCTCAATTCTATACTGCACACCTCACGCATGTATTTATTCCAATCAACTACCGTACAATGATTCATTTCCAAATGTCTTTCACAAAAATTAACGGATGTTAATTCTGCACTCCAACAATATATAAACCGGAGTATGGTTAAAAAAGGTAGACGACTATTTTCAAACCAATTACCCATACGCATATTGGTTCTATGCTGACACGCCTTGACGTTGCATTTCCAAAATATTGTACAGTTTTTTTTTTATGATCGTTTTTGCAATCACGGTGTGTTGGAAGTGAACCCTTTTCTTGAAAAAATTCGAGAGCATCTTTTTCGCTGTTTGGTGAATTCCACAGATTCATAATTATTTTAAAATTGATAAATACAATGACAACAGGTAATCGAATGAACTGTAGTCTGGTAATCGCGGCACCGGCATGGTAGTCGAGATAACAGAATTGAGAGTTGCGGCATCGAGCGGTTATAGGGATAACAGAAAAGTACCAATATAAGTATAATATTTTTTGGAAATTATTTTCTATAGGATCATAATTCTTAGTGTAGGTATTCTAAGACTGAGTCCTTATAATTAGCGTTAGCATATATTAATAATAACAGCGGTTTTGGTTGCATGACATCTAATATGTTACACAAGAAAAAATAAAATAAAAGTTGTTTTTACAATATTATTTTACTACATGCTTCAGTGATTCCTCTCCAAACAGACACCTCCAAATAGCACACATTTAAATCTTGATAAATTAAAAAATTGATTTAAAAAAATGTTAATGTGTAAGTTTAGTTTTTATTTGCAAATCAAAAATTATTACTTATTTTTCTAATTAGTACTCTGATAATGTTAGTTAATTAATTATTTTATTAATATATTTTCAGAATAATACTAGATTATTACTCTCAACATCCACCACCTTGGATTAACAAATCACCATCAATAGCTAAAAAAAAGAAAATGGCCGATACAGATTTAGAAATTGTTGAAGATGTTTTACGTTCATTAACTTTGGCAGCTGAACATTTTCGAAATCTTTGGGATTGGTCAGAATTTACCAATTGCTACTTAAGTCACAATGACAAATATGTTGTTTGGTAAATACTTGTTCTTATAATTAAAACAAAAAGGTGTTTATTTTATTTTATTATTTTTAAGGTTGGCTTGTCAATGCTTGTCAATAATATTGCAATTGACTGAATCTGAAAAAAATAATCTGATTTCACTTCATATGGATGAACAAACCAATGAAGAAAATATGCTAAAATACAACTTAAGGTCCAATTCAAGTAATAAAGACTATTTAAAATCATATATACCAGACCCGGACCAGTACACAACCGTTGAAGAAGTATCTTTGTCTATAGTTGGGCCTCCAAAACAGGTAACACATTGAAAATCCAAATTATTTAACATATAAATATGAGGCACTAATATGTTACAATATTAATTGTATAGCCGGGTGATCTTATACTTGTCAATTCTACAAAACAAAATTTAAGAAATCTATCATTAGCTGTATCAGCAGGAAAAGTAGCTTGTTTGGTTGGACCTGTTGGGAGTGGAAAAAGTGCTTTAGTACATTATTTAGCAAATATTACTGGTTTGTACAATTCATATTTGTTAACTTTTATACTAATGTTTTTGTATTTTATATTAAGAGGACGTAACACCCACATTTGTTGTTTTTGTCTGACAAGTGTGTTATATGGTAAATTTACGCTCAGAAGTTTATGTTTAGCTGCATTAGTGTGATTAAAGTGAATCAACTATTATAAAACTTGTTAAGAACATTATCTGTGTTTGTATTTCGGTATTTTATGATAGTTTAGTTTTTAAGTGAGTTATAAGCATTTAAAATTGCATTATTTTATATACTAAAACTCACTAAAAAATTTAATCATAGTAAAAATTGACATACGATCATATATAATGATTTTACCATTAAGTTTCCAAGTCAGTGACACTACTCTAGTGCCTGCTCACAAATGTCACTAACCATTACTTTACAATTTACTCATTATACTTATTTTACTGCATAGGTTGTAAATCATTTTAATAAAATAAAAAATTAATAAAAATCATTAAATTTCATAATAGATTAATTCAACCTAGTTTTTAAACTAACGGTGCTAAGCTTTAACTTTTAAGCGAACATTTGCTAGGTATGTTACGTATTTGAGACAACTAATGTGGGTATAGTGTTGTCTTAAACATTAATTATTTCTTATTATAAACTTTTAAAAATATAAAAATTAATATATTTTATAATATTAAACAACAGAATTTGCTAAAATAACACAAAATATTTTATTATTAGTTTATCTGACTAGGGATTTTACTAGCAGACTATTTTACTAAAAATAATATCAATCATTCGATTGGGATTCATGAAACAGTTAATTAAGACTTATTTAATTTGAAAATATATGAAATTATAATATTACTATTACTATTAAGTATATTATGTTAAATCATTGAGGATTTAGTTAAGCATTAAATTCTACTCCCAAAAATACTCTGTGACTGTTTGACAGTTTATACTATGGTTTTTTTTTATTTTGGGCTGATCCTGTATATCATACAAATAAAATAAAAATGTTATTGTATTGCTATTAGTAAAGCTTATCTTTAATATGTAAATAGGACATACTGATGAAAAATTACTTACTGTTCAACTGGGTGATGAAACTGATTCTAAGATGATGTTAGGATCATATCATTGCACAGACATACCTGGAGAATTTGTTTGGCAGCCAGGAGCTCTAACAAAGGTTAGTTGCTATGAATTTTATTGTTACCTATATTATCATAATTATTAACTTGAAATAACATAAAAAATATTTATCTTTTAAGCAGCAACGCATTCTTATTGTGTAAGGGTTATATTATATCAGTATGACCTAATTAGAGAATTACTCAAATAAAATTTTTATTTTATGTAAACATAAAAAAAAAATATTTTACTCATTTTTAATATTTAGGCTGTAACTGAAGGAAAATGGCTATTGCTTGAAGATATTGATTCAGCTTCTAGTGATTTGGCAGCTGTTCTCGTCTCTCTTGTAGAAAGTCGATCGCTAACTGTTCCTGGATTTAGAGATCGACTTATTCCAGCTACTGGATTTCAACTGTTTTTCACTCAAAGAGTTATAACTACTACTAGTGGTTACTATCATAAACAAAACATTGCAACGGATTTATTAGGAAAGCACTATATCCAAATAAATGTTGAACCACTTAGCAAAAGCGAGCTAATTGAAGTTATTGAAATTAAGGTAAATTCCAATGTTTCTCATTAATTATATATAAATTATAAATTTATATGATTTTATTTTGTTAAAAATTTTTTTCAGTTTCCTATATTAAAGACAATTGCCCCAAAAATCATTGACGTGTTCTTATTATTTTCTGCTGGATTTCATAATAGTGATGCTATATTGAGTTTAAAAAGAAATGGAAGATTAACTTCTACAAGAGATTTGATGAAATGGTGTGCAAGGATTGTTAAAGAATATGATGTGACATCAAGTGAATCAGCTTTAAAAGTAATCCAAGATGCAATTGACATATTTTGCTGTAGTGCTGCAAATCCAAGTACATATTATATTACAAAATATTTAAAATATAATTTAATTAATTAGTATCATTAAAGTACTGGATTAAAGCTGATGAGTGAAGTACAAAAGTAGTTTGATTGTACAATGATTTTAATAACTTACTATAGTATTTCAGATTTTTTTTTTAATAATCCTAAGTATACTATGTGCTTAAGATGATTTTGTAATTTAAAATTTAATATATCTTGTTATTGTATATATACTATAATTTATAATTAGGTAAAATGATGGAGTTGGCGACTCATGTCATATTGCCAAAAAAACCAAATTTTACATAATTTAGATAAACCAATTTTTGTATCTTTTTTTTATCCAATCTTAAAACATTAATTTGAAAAAGTTCATGTTTTTTTTCATTTGTTTATAACAAATTAGTGAGTATTAATGACAAAAAATAAAACATTACGATACAGTTTATTTATTCTCTTCTATTTAGTATTTTAGTGGGAACATTTGGTAAATATTTTATTTGTTAGCTTACCCACATGTTACTATTTTTCTATATAATATTATTATTACTCGAAAACGTTGTTACTGTTAAGAGGACACTTAGAACAATTAAATTCTTTGAATTATAATATATGTAAATTTATTTAAGATTTAAAATTTTAATTCTTATCAAAATGTAATTGAATTTGGTTATATCAAACCCTTTAAATATTGAGTGTTCTTAAATTAAACCTTTTTATCTATTAAAATAATCCTATAATCTGGCATACTAGAGAACTCAACTGGGTGGCAACCACAATGTGTTTGAGTTGACGTGTTACTACCAATTGCTCAAAGTGGGGGAAACAGTTTATTTATCTCGTGGATTGGAGTATAGAACACATATTGTCTTAAACTTAATATATTTATACCATTTTAATGATAGTGAATTGAAAACAACTATCAATTCTTAATTTATTAATTTAGTTATTTATTTAATGTGTTGCGTATTATTGTATTCTAATTATTTTATTTATTTTTTTTTTCAGAAACAAGACTTGAACTTGCTTGTCATGTTGCTTCTTTAGTTGGTGTTGTGAAAACTAAAGCAGAATTTTTTTTAAATGAGTATAAACCAACTGTTGTACTTGATGAGAAACACTGCATTGCAGGTCGAGTTACATTACCTCGCACTGGTTCTTTTTTAACAGACAATTATATGTAAGAATTCAATGTTTTCATTTTATGATAAAAGAAGTATTGCTGTATTTAAGCAAATAAACTACAGGAGTTTGATTTTATAACAGCTGTAAAAGGGGCATTAAGAATATGCCGTTATACACAAAATTAATTTTTTAATAAGAATTATAGCGATCACTAATTTACACATACTTAATATTATATATTTATAATTACAAATTACTAAATATTATCCAAAAATGATTATCATTATTTTGTTTAAACTATATACATTTACATTCCATTAATCTAATAAAGAGTGGAAAAAAAAAATTAAATACAAATTAAAAAAAAAAGTATTATTAAATCGAATAGTATACACTTTAAACTACACGAAAAACCGTTAAGACAGCCCCAACAATACAAAAAACCATTACAAATATTTATAATTATACCCCACATATTTTCATGTTTCGAAATACTTGGACAAATATTCTGCTTTGGAATTTGAAATTAAAACTCTGTTATTATTCATAAAAGTAAAAAACTTAAAAAATTATAAGGATAAAAAATATTTGAAATTATAATTTTTTAATAAAAATGTTGTTTTGTAAACGACTTGAAACTGTGTAAGATATTATTTTAAAAAACATTTATACTTCTTGAAATAATGAGTGTTCAATGATAAAAGAAACACCCTGTATAGGTACTTTAAAAAAAAGTATTTATTTTGCCCTTCTGAGTACATACAATTTAAGTATAGCTTTTAAATTAAACCCCTCTAGCTTTTGTACATTTTGTATGATTTGTCCAACCAAATTAATTTTGTTATTATATTTTGTAATATATTAGACATAAGTATAATATATTTTTTTTTCAGATCAAATTCTTCAAAGTTTGCTTTAACACGTTCATCTTCTTGTCTTTTGGAACGTATCGCTTGTTCGATTGCTACTAAAGAATCTGTATTGCTTGTCGGTGAAACTGGTACAGGAAAGACATCAACACTTCAACTATTAGCAAAACACACAGGAAATAAATTAACTGTTTTAAATATGAACCAACAAAGTGATAGTGTTGATCTCATTGGAGGATATAAACCAGTTGAATTAAAGATTATTATCAAACCAATTAGAGAAGAGTTTGAATGTCTTTTTCGAGCAGAGTTTAATATTGAACAAAATAAAAAATTTTTGGGCCATATATCAGTAAATCAATCATCATAAACATATTATATTGTTAAACTAATAATTTAAATTTTTTTCTAGACTTGTTTTAATAACCGTGATTGGAATAATTTGATAAAATTAATGAAACATGTTTTACAAAAAGCCATAAAAAAAAACACAAAGAATAATAATCCTGTTAAATCTTGGTTGGAGTTAAATGAAAAATTGAAACGTTTTGAAGTTCAATTAAAACATTGTCAGACTGCAATGGCTTTTGCGTTTGTAGAAGGAAGTCTTATACGAGCTGTTAGAGAAGGTGATGCAATACAAATTACATTCAAATCCATAGCAGCATATATTAATTATATACATTTTTAGGATACTGGGTTTTATTGGACGAAATAAACCTTGCTTCAGCCGAAACATTACAATGCTTATCCAGTTTACTTGAATCTGATGGAACTGTGACTATATATGAAAAAACTGATTCTAAACCTATATCTAGACATCCAAATTTTAGATTAATGGCTGCTATGAATCCGGCTACAGATGTAGGAAAAAAAGACTTGCCTCCTGGCATAAGAAACAGGTATTGTCTATTAAATTACTAACTTGTAATTTAATATTTTATTAATGTTAATTTATATTTTTTCAGATTTACAGAATTCTTTGTTGAAGAGTTAACAGATCGATCTGATTTAATTACTTTAACAGCTTGCTATTTATCAGACTACTCTGCTCAAAAATTGAATGCTATATCTAAATTTTACTTAATTGCCAGACGTGAAGCCGAAAACTTTTTAGTTGATGGCACAGGGCACAAACCTCATTACAGTTTGAGAACTTACTGTCGTGCATTGTCTATAGCATCCTCAAATCCATGTCAATCTGCTCAGAGATCGTTGTATGAATCTTTCTGTCTAAGTTTCCTTACTCAATTGGATAGTTCCTCTCATAAACGTGTTGAGTCATTAATAGCTATTACTATGTTTGGTGAAAAATTGATTCAAGGAGTTATTAATCAGCCTATTCCAAAACCTTTAATAAATACAGAATCTTTTATTCATTTTGAAGGTTATTGGATTCAAAAAGGAATATTAGAACCTTCAACTTCTGAAAAAGTATGGATATAGAATTTAAAATTAAATATGTTTGACTAAAATTGAAATATTTTGCAGTATATTTTAACAAATAGTGTTAAAAAGAATTTACGTGATCTTGTTAGAGCTATTTCATTGAGTTGCTTCCCAGTCTTAATTCAAGGCGATACTTGTGTTGGAAAAACAAGTCTAATCACTTATTTAGCAGCAGCATCTGGTAATGTTTTAGTACGTATTAATAACCATGAACACACAGATTTACAAGAGTATATTGGTTCATATTCTGCTCAATCTATTACTGGTCAACTAGTTTTTAAAGAAGGTTAGTAATGAATATTAGTACATTGGTTTTGTAAGAGTTACTCTGTTAAATTAATTTTCAATTACTTTTTTTAAGATTTACTTTAGTATTGCTTAAATAAGTGGTTATCCATCAGTTCCACACCACTGTTTCGGTTGGCAACTTGTGTCATTACTCCACCATATTCTGTCCATTTATACCCCTATACTTTTATTAATTATTAATTAATATTACCTTTATTCAGTTTAAACTATGTACATTTTTATAGGTGTTTTGGTTGAAGCAATGAGAAAAGGTCATTGGATTGTATTAGATGAGTTGAATTTAGCACCAACTGACGTGTTAGAAGCTTTGAACCGTGTGTTAGATGATAATCGTGAATTATTTATACCAGAAACACAAACTACTGTCAAAGCTCATCCTGGGTTTAGAATATTTGCTACTCAAAATCCTCCGGGTTTATATGGTGGTCGTAAAGTAAGTTCATAATTATTTATTTAACTCCAAGCCTTGTAGTTTTTATTAAAATATGAAGGCTTGTTAAATAAATATAAGGAAAATAAATAGAATATAAGTAAACTATAGTCAAAACTAATACAAATATATTCAAAGATTGAGAACTGGTTTAAAATCATCATTCAGAATTATATTTCTGATTATATACTAAAATAAGATTGCAATTCTCGTCACAATTTTTTAGTGTATAAAAATGCATCAACCAAATAAATATTAGAATATTAATTTTATCTATCTTCAAATAAATGTCTATTGCTTATTACATTAAGAATATGGTAATTTTATTCTTGATAAATATTAAGAATTTTAAAGTATTTTTCATATTGTGATATGATATTATAGTAATATATAGTTCAATTATATTTTTGACTGAATGATTATGATGATTAATTTTATTTTTATGGAAAACAATTGATTAACAATTGATATTATAGTAATATATAGTTCAATTATATTTTTGACAGAATGATTATGATGATTCATTTTATTTTTATGGATAACAATTGATTTTAGACCCGTATTTTTATGTCTAGATATTATCAAGAGCATTCAAAAACCGCTTTATTGAAATGCATTTTGATGAGATTCCAGCCGATGAGTTGGAAACAATATTGTTTCAACGCTGTGAAATTCCTTTGTCGTATGCTAAAAAGGTAATATCAGTTATGAAAGATCTACAATCAACACGAAAAGGAAGTGCTGCATTTGCTGGAAAACATGGTTTTATAACGCTAAGAGATTTATTCAGATGGGGTGAACGATATCGTTTGGCAAAGGAGTCAGCAAATTATGACTGGAATCAACACTTAGTAGATGAAGGTGAGCAAATTTTTTTTTTTTTTTGTGACAATGAAATTAATTTTTTTCCTACTTTCCATTACTTTATATATATTTTTTTTTAGGTTTTTTGGTATTAGCTTCTAAAGTTCGTAAACCAGAAGAGGAAAAAACTATATTACTCGTATTAGAAAAACATTTTAAATGTTCACTCTCTTTAGATAGATTATTTACATGTGAGATACTTTCATTAATTATTATATTATTATTTTTGTATTAAAAATAAAATAAAATTGTTATAGTAAATGATAAAACATCACCAATAACTCGCCATATACTTGAAAAACTAGAAATACTGCCTACTGGATTTAAACATGTTTATATGTCCAAAAACATTAGACGAATGGTGGTACTTGCTTGTAAGTATAATATTATGGTTTACAAATAACATATTTATGGTATTTATGTATGGATACATATATATAATAATACTTATTATTGTATGGATACATACATATGATATTACTTATTATTTGTTTTTATATTAGGTAAAGCAATTGAATTCAACGAACCCATATTATTAGTTGGTGAAACTGGCTGTGGTAAAACAACCGTGTGTCAAATGATTGCTGCAATAAATGAAAAAAAATTACTAACTGTAAATTGCCATCAGCATACTGAAAGTTCAGACTTTCTTGGCGGACTAAGGCCTGTTCGAAATAGAGAGCAAGATAGTGATCAGAGGCTATTTGAATGGGTTGATGGACCATTAATAGAATCAATAACTCGTGGTCATATGTTTTTAGCTGATGAAATTTCTTTGGCTGATGACAGTGTTTTAGAACGTTTTAATTCATTGTTAGGTTAGTTTTTGATAAATATGAAAATTGTACCTAATTAATAAATAATAGTATTAAACAAATAACTATACATTGTTCAATTTCCAGAACCTGAAAGAAAACTATTACTTACTGAAAAAATTGGAGATGATAATGGTAAATCAGAACTTGTTGCACACTCAGAGTTTTGTTTTGTTGGTACAATGAACCCCGGAGGTGATTATGGCAAGAAAGAAGTATGTTAAAGAAAAAAATAGTAGATAACATTAATAAATATTTAAATGCAACTTTTTTTTATTTATATTTTGATAATTAATGGTTTTAGTTATCGCCAGCACTTAGAAATCGCTTAACAGAAATTTGGTGTGAGAGTTGCTCTGATAATGATGATCTTGTTCAAATTATTAATCACAACTTTTCGACATCTGATGATAACAGTTTATTTTTGAGTAAATCGATGGTTGATTTTGTTAACTGGTTAAAATCTATTGAACAATTAAAAAGGTAAGCAATTTTTTATAATTTAAGTACCTATTTGTAATTATTTGCTTAAAATATTTTATTTGGTATGCAAATAATTTTTAGTTTCAACTATATCATTAAAAATAGATCTGTTGCACTCACATTTACTGTCTTGTCTATCTCATGCATAACAGGATGTATCAGTGTATTATTTAAGGTTTCTTGCATAATTTTGAGCTTCTTCGTGGATTTTTAATCAAAAAGAATTATTCTCATTCAATGTTCTATTTTTATTCCTAATCTTGTTTTTTTTTGCGTCAAATGGATCCTTTTGAAAAATTACGATTAGTAATACTAAATTAGATAAAAAAAACCTTAGCCCGTTACAATTTAACTTTTTAGAGTAGACATATCATATAAGACATGAAGACCCTGTTATATGCCTTGAAATCCCTTGGAAACCATTGAATACCATTAAATAATTTTAAAAATTTTAAATTATACTTTATTCTGATTAAAAAATACATGAAACATTTATGTTATAAAACGAGAATCAAATAGCTAACTTTGGAAAGCAATGCATTAGAATCTCAGCTCAAAATCATTAGTAATTTAATTTTATAAAATATAATATAATATTGTGATGTATCTTCAGTCACTTATGGCTTTTATCTACTTTTTGAATACTAATAAAGTTATAAAAGTGTCCTTGGCATAACATATTAAATTGTAAACTGCCTTACTGAGTTAAAAAGACAAATTTTGTTTCTGTATAAACAAAGACTGTAAATGCAGAATAATGATCTTGATAATTTTTTTTATTACTTAATAGTTATAATTTGTATATATTAATTTAATTGAAATTTTGAATACTGTAATATTTATAAATTACATATTATTTACTGCTTTCATAGTTACTTAAAGTTGAACATAACCATCAGAGACTATTTAATTTGGGTAAAATTTATTGAATCAATGATGAGCCAAATACCAAGCAATGATATCAATTATAATAGTATGCGAGCATTTTTTACGTTTTATAAGGAAGGAGCAATTATGACATTTCTAGACAAGAAAAATACCATAAACCATCTGTAAGTTTTAATTTTTAATTGATCTTGTAAAATATTAATTTTAATATTTTTCTAGTTATGATCAAGCCATTGAATACGCTTTGAAAGATAGTTTAGTTAAACATTTTCCTAAATCTTTAAAAATTGAAGATGACAAAATTTTTGAAAAATTAGTTAATTTCTTTCCATTAAAATGTCTGCCAGAATGGTTTGGATATGATGGATATTACATACCTAGAGGTATTATTTATATTTATATAATATACATATTATAATTCTATAATTTTATTTTCCATATATAATTGTTAATAGGTAACATGCCACTAGAACCAGTTGGTGCCTTTTCATTTGACGCGCCTACTACCAAGTCAAATGTCTTAAGATTATTACGATGCATGCAAATAGAGAATCGGGCAATTTTGCTAGAAGGTAGCCCAGGGGTGGGCAAAACAAGTTTAATTCAAGCAGTATCCAAAGCATCAGGTCATAAATTGACTCGTATTAATCTCTCAGAACAAACAGACGTATCAGATCTATTTGGGGCAGATTTACCTACAGATGGTGGTGATGGCGGTTGTTTTGAATGGAGAGATGGTCCATTTTTAAGAGCATTAAAAGAAGGAAATTGGATTTTATTAGATGAAGTACGATATACTATTTTAATTTATACTTTGAAACTTGTACATTTGTTTGTAAACTATTACTAACATACTGTTTACAAAATATTCTTTGAAGCAAGGGTCAGCAATATTTTTCATATAAAAGTCTAAAATAATATTTTTACAATTTTCTTTTTATTAAGGACTACAGGAGATTAACATTTTTGTTCTTTAATTATTTAAGTAGGTGTTTAATATTTATTAAAGTTGCCAACCCTTTAAAGTATTAACAACTGTTTCGTAATAACTGTTTTGTTATATAATTAAAAGACAAATTAGTGGTTGTGTTACAATAGTGTTCTATGACCTAAGTAAATAATAAAAATAATAAGTGTTTATTATGTTTATTTTTAATAGTTAAATTTAGCATCACAATCAGTACTTGAAGGTTTAAATGCAGTTCTTGATCATAGAGGTGAATTATATATCCCCGAACTTGGCAGGACTTTTATTATAGAATCTAAGAAAACTAAATTATTTGCGTGTCAAAATCCAATGAGTGAAGGAGGAGCACGAAAAGGATTACCAAAATCATTTTTGAATCGTTTTCTTCAAGTAACTAAATAAAGGCTAATGTTAAATATAAATTAAATTGCATAAATAATTCTAACTATATTAATTAATTTAAACCATTGTTATATTTTAGGTTCATTTATATGCATTAGATTATAAAAATATTGTGAGCATAATGAATACAATTTATGAACCAAAAATTACAAAGATTCGACCGTTAAATTTAAAAAAAGTAGTCAAATTTACATTGTCTTTCTGTAATAAATATAACGTGGACATTAATCTAAGAGATATATTACGCTGGGTTGATGTAACTTTGACACTGAAATGTAATATATTAGATCATTTACCATTAATATTTACTGATCGTACAGCAAACTTAAAAAGTGTGGAAAATGAAGTAATTATTATCAAACATAATATAAACTTATTATTTGTATATATTTAGGTCAGAGATAAATACATACAATTGAGGAACATTTTTTATCTTATTACAATAAAATATTAATCCTTTTCAATACTAAAATTATATGACAGTCTCTTTATATGAATTATATTTTATGAAGCACATGCCACATAATAGATTTTGTAATTTTTAACCTGTTCCGTGACCCGTGTCTACCAACAGAATATGATTGTATAGAAATAGAAGTTTGCCACCTAATAGTGGTAGATACTAGATCCTCCTCCCACAAATAGCTCAAAATTCTCTGACCTAATTATAGCTTTATATTTGTAATTGTTTATATAATACATTTGCATGTAGGTACTCAAGGAGCTGAAAAAAATGGTTGCCATTACTGGGCGAAGATATGATTACTTAAGAATATTTCCTTCTGGTGTTATGTTTAATAGATTTGTAGTACCACGTAATCGTGCAATTGGCATGCCAATCGATCAAAGTAATAATAAATTGATTTTGAGGTCACATGTCCATACATTGAATTCTTTAGCTGTTTGTATGAAAATGAATTGGATGCCAATTTTGGTAATATATATACGTTTGTTAAGTAAACTTAATTACTTTCTAATTAAGAATTATCCATAGGTATTCTAAATCCTTTTTTTTTATTTAAATTAAATATAAATAAAAGTTAATGATGTAATTTATGAATTTGTAATAAAACTTTTCTTAATACCAATAATTATTGTTACCTTATTTAGGAAATTGCATAAGGAAGAAAATAATTTTAATGGTTGCATCAATTTGAAATTGCCAAATATACCAAATTATCTATTATTTTACAGTTAAGAAATCTTTATAATGGTTAACATTATTTTTGTGGTTTACTTTAGGTGGGTAGCGGTAGTGGAAAAACTTCAGTGATAAAAACACTTGCTCAATTATATGGATGTGAATTGCGCGTATTATCTGTAAATGCCGCTATGGATACAATGGAAATATTAGGTGGATTTGAGCAAGTATGTAAATTAATGAATAAAAATAAATTATATTTTAGATTCTGAGCGGAGCGAGGAAGCTAGTGGTTTAATTTTTTTTTATTTATGTCCTGTATACAACATTTTTACCAGAAGAAGTGCTTATAGTATCTTATCTTTTAGAAAATTGGATCAAGATGGTACTTGATTGTACTCTTTTTTCAATGTTCTCAATAGTTATTTAATACCTTGAGAAAAATCCCCTACAAAAACTGCTAAAAATAGGATTTTTATTTCTAGCGCTTTGTGTATCACCATAGAAACGAATAAAAAATAATAATATTATAATATTAATTCAATTTACATGATATCATAAATAATAACAATATAAATATCTAGACTGACAAACCGTCACCGCTCCGAATCATTTTTCTTATACAATGATATTATATCATTGAATTCAAGTTTAATACAATCCATTATACATTGACCCATTTGTGACCTACTGTACAGCAGAGCGACATCCATGTACCCGCTTTTTTAATATATGTTTCTTCATTTTTAGGCAGACTTTAATAGACACCTTGAAGAATTTGCTAGAAGAATAGAAAATAAAATGTTTTTTGAAGTTGGTGAACAACTTTTAAGTGGTCGAAATTATGACATTTCCATATTAACTTTGTGGAATGAATATAAGACTATGACCGGTAAAATATGAACAAAAGAATATCTTTGTTTTATAGTTTTATTAACTTGTATTTATTTTATTATGTTGTTAGATTTTTCCAATAATACAGTAACCACTATGGCCTCTGAAACGACATTATTTAAAAAACGGATAGATAAGTTAATTCAAATTGCAAATGTATTTGTAAATGATGAATTACTTTGTTTACTTAAAGCTCTTAGAGAACGTGTTTGTTCTACTGGAAATTTAAATTCTGGTGGAAAGTTTGAGTGGATTGATAGTATTTTAGTAAAGGTCAGTTTATATTATATTCAACTAACAAATATGTCAATTCATTTGTTTTAAATTTTTATTTCAGTGCTTAAATGATGGCAGTTGGTTGTTAATTGATAATGTAAATTTATGCAGTCCAGCTGTATTAGACCGTTTAAATGGATTGTTAGAACCAAATGGGATTTTAGAATTAGGTGAAAAGGGAATCGGTTCTGATGGACAAATTACAACTATAACACCACATGAAAATTTTAGACTTTTCTTAGCTATGGATCCAAAACATGGAAGTATATCGAGGTAAACATTACAACAAAATATTTGGAGTATAAATTCTAAATACATTGCGTTTCAGAGCTATGAAAAATCGTGGAGTTGAAATTTATATGGGTCCATTAGATGAAATAAACAATAATGATATTCATTCAATGATAGAGCAACAAGGTATTTGTGACAAGTCAATCAGTCACACGTTACTAAAAATTCATAAAATGATGAAAACCCTCATTTCTGGAATTAATATTAGTATTAATCATCTTCTTCGTACAGCATATTTAGTGTCTCAAAACATTAAACGAGATCAATCAATTACACAAATTATACGAGAAATTTGTATTGACACATATGTCCGTTGTTTAAATGAAAATTCAAAACAAAATGCTATTTTAGAAATTGATAGGCTTTTAGAAGAACATACTACTACTTCAAATGAATTTTTGTTTTCAAATCTCCAAACAATAGATATTTTACAATATTCGAGTTTAAGTTACATAAAACAACAGTGTAATATTTTAAAATATGAACATTTTAATAATACCCATATAGAAGAATTATTATTGTGTTATTTTGGGCGCTCATCAAGTTCAGATATTTCAATTAGAAGTAAATTGTTATCAACACAGATAAACATTGAAAATGAAGCCATACAGAATTTTGTAAAAAAACCTCCAGTTATGGGATTTGATGAATTACCATTTTGGAAAAAATCTGTTCATCATATACCTTTCGAGGAATTACCATATGACTTTCGATATTTGCCAAGTTTTTATTTTAATAGAGGTCGACCTCTTTATGAACCTACAGAATTTTATGAAAACAAAATCCATTTGATGTTAGATCATGCATTATATCTAGCTTTAGATGAACATTTGGCGCCTTCAAAGTTACATAAAAAAAGTAAGTTGTACAAAATATTAAATTTAATATTATAATTGTATTGTTTTATTTTATTTTTAGGACTAATGATAGCAGATGGTGGTATAATGCATGATTATGCTGTCCTATCCATCGCTTTTGATAAATATATCGAGTTTTACTTGGGTAATAGTACATTTTCTATTCTTGATAAAGATTGTGTACTATTTAAAGAAATGATTATTTGGATACACACAATTGAAAAACTTCTTTTTGAAAACTTGGATAAAGAAAAAGAATTAATTACCGTACTAATACATTGTTATTTTAATATTGTTACAAAAAACTTTTTACCCATGTTGGAAATGAGTACCAGAAAAAATAGGTACTATTCTTTAACTTTTAACTATAATTGTATTTAATTAATTATCTTATAATTTACTAGACATACAGAATTGGAACGATTCAGCTCAATGATAGTTGAAATCACAACCAATTACCTAACACCAAAACATTGTGCAAGACTTCTCAAATTGTTTATATCTGAAAATAAATTACCATCAACTTTGTGTTGCAAAAATCATGGTGATAAAAATATTGAAGCATACAAGTTAGTCACATGAATAAATTATTTTATATTATAATGGTTTCATGACATAAAAGTCATCAATGTGTAAGCAGTAAACTGCAAGTCTTGTTTTTCGCATTTATATTAATTTAAAATCTTCACGTGCTCATCATATTACATTCACAATTCTAATATATTAATTTCCATATTCATCTTAAATCATCTAATAGGGCTCAAATATGTTTTAATGTAGCTAAGTAAATTTTCTTAAAATAGTTATTATAATAATTAATATGACTTATAATATATTGTATTCTTTTATTTATGATAATAGACGAAATAGTGAATTTATATCTGCGATTAAGTCAAATAATATTCAAGCATTAATGACACCGGAAATTAAAAATGAAAGAGATGATTTACTGTTGTATAAATACATTGAATGTAAAACAATTCCTAACTATCCTGAAGGTAATAGAATAATACCACATAGTTTATGTCATTGATTGTTATTAATATTTTGTTTTCCTCAGAATTGGTAAATAATAAAATGAATGACATGGAATTAAACCTTATTCCATTATGGGAATTAGTAATTGAACGGAATTTCCTGTCACGTATCAAATATAGTATATTAAATGAAGACAACTATTTCCATAATAAACATTATGATTTTATGCAATCATTGTTAAAATTTGTTCCTACTGTATCACCGGTTTACTGCAATTCATTAAAATATAATTTCACTGTAGAATTTTTAATTGAAGCTCTAAAATATTCTTTGAACTCAGTAGCTGTAGAAAATCCAAAGTTATACTTAGAATGGTCACCTAAAAAAATTGATAATTTGGAAAATCATGACACAATTAATGAAGTATTTATTTCAATTATTTATTATTTATTATCTATATATTTACTCTATTTATTATATTTATTTAGGAAATGCTGTACTCATTTGAACAACCATTATTCACTAATTTTATTACTAGTATATTATTGAAGAAAGCTGAACCTTACTATACATTTGCTCCAAGACCAATCCGGTTCATAGATAAAAACAGTCATAATTTATCATGTATCAAAAGTTTTATTTGGAATTCCTCTAAATGGACTTCAGATGTTCAGTTAGTTATAATTATGTTGTATAATATTATGTGTATATTTATAATTATTATTTTTCTTTATAATTTTGGTTATTTTTTTTTATAGTTTTGAAAATATTGAAGCATTATTGAAGCTTGTAGAATTGTTTTTCATGCCATTTTTACCTCCTGATTTTTCAACCTTTGAAGAAGTGCACTCAGCTAGAGACGATGCTGATTGCCAGAGTGCAATTTATGCTATAGTTGGCCACCATAAAACTATGGCTAAAGCAATTTTTGATATTGCTAAAGTAGTATCACATATTGTAAGCGATTTACATTTGTTTCATAATAAAAAACACCCAACGAACGTTGAACGTGATAACTTAATTAAACAAATACAATTTAATGCTGGTTGCTTATGGATATTATCTGGCATGTGCTTACTGGAAATTTCAACTTCAGTTAGTCCTGTTGATCCATTACAAAGATCTATAGTACGATTTGAGTGTTATAAAGCTGAGGTATAATATCAATATCATAAATTATGATTAACTAATGATTTATCATTTATATAAAAAAAATTTTTTTAGAAAGCTAAAATCATTAGTAGATTAAATGCCGAGGAATTATTTTGTAAAGTTGACTGTGTATCAGATCTATTTCCATTTAAAGATTACTACCGTCGAAGACTTAAGTTATTAAATGCACAAAAACTTAGGGTTGGCTATAGGCCAGAACCTCCACAATACAACATTATTTTAGAAGTAAGTTTTATTGTTATTATTATTATTTTTTAACTATCAAAATATAATTTATAAACATTTTATTTATAGGAAGTTGATCGTTTTTCAAAAATGTATGGTTTGGAAAGCAATACTTATAACATGATAAATTCAAACTCTGATTCTGAAGCTCTTGTGAACGAAATGGATAACTGGCTTAGTTCTGTTTCTAATTTTCATAATAACTTAAATGAAAAATATGCAGCTTATCCAGATCTTCTTACTGGGATACTTCTTTCCATTAATCAAGTAAAATTTAAAAATTAAATATTTATTATTGTTAAGTTACAAACTTTAAAACTTATTCAGATGAGATATGGAATGAGGATGTTAAAAAATCATTATAAGTGGTCCATACCAAGGGAAAAAAATGTTACCAGCGAAGATGTAGAATTATTAACATTATTTGGAGAATTTCCACGATATTGCCCTGATATTATAAAAATGACAAATATGGATGATGCTGTTTCAATGAATATAAGTGACAAATTTAGGTAAATACTATATCACTTTTTTTTATTTTTAAATAAGACTAACATAATGTATTTTTTAAGGTGGTACAAGTTGTGCTTAGAAGAATTAAATAATATGATGTATTTGAGTAGCAAATCATATAGAACTGAACAATACATGAAATCCATTGAATATGTTCTTGAAAAGTTTGTGCTCAACTGGAAACGTTTTCAAGAAGAAGAAGAAAACAAAAAACGTGAAGAAGATAGCATATATAAACAAAAATCATTCTGTGAAACTATACCTGAAGAAATTGAAATTTCCCAAGGAGTTGCTCGTCAGTTCCCAACTACTAAACATTCCGATTTTAATGATATTGAGGGACCCTTAACACTCGATAATGATATTTCAATGGATTCTGTTCCTCAAGAAATCTACAAGCTGACTGATAAAGATATAAATGACATTTGTCGATTACATACCGATTTAGTGAGACCAGCAGCTAAAGCTCATTGGTTAACTGTATCTCCAGAAGAGTTTGATCAGAAAAATGCTATTACTAGAGTGAAAAATTCATTTTCTGACAGATTTTGCTTATTTGGAAAACTATTAATGTCTAAATTTATGTATTTGGACAGTTCAATGGATAGTAAAATGTTACCATGGCTTTTAATGGCTACTGACATAGCAAGCAATCCAAAAGAACTTGATAATAAGGGGTATTATGATTTTTATCGAGATTCTAATCTAGAATATGCCAAAAAGACTTATGAAGCCCTTAAAAATGTTGAAGATCATATTCAAAAACTATTGCAAGAATGGCCAGATCATCCAACATTACAAACAGTAAGCCCCTATTTGCTCTTCAGAATATTCATGAAATAATTTTTATTTGTTTTATAGATAATTAAAGTAGTAGAACGTATAATGAATTTCGACTGGTCAAGTCCAACATGTCGTTTTCTTATTGGGCTGGAACTTCTTTTAACTAAGCTCCATGAATGGGAAGAAGTTGCTCACCGTGGTGTTAGTGTTCGTGAGTTAACATTAACTATAACTCATTATATCCAAGAATATCGGAGTCTTGAGTTGAGTACTTGGAAAGATTGTTTAAAAACTTCACTGAAAAAGTAAGATTAATTTGTTTAATGTAATGTTGATGTTTAACCTCCAAAATTAAATGTATACAAACTATTTATTAGGATTCAAAATGATTCATCTAAATGGTGGTTTCATTTGTATTCAATTTTTCAAGCATACCTTCACAAACAAAATAGTTTTCAACAACTAGTAACTGCTGTGCAAAAGTTTATGGAAAGTTCTTCCTTAGGCCAATACGTAGCAAGATTAGAATTACTTTATACATTCCATTGTGACATAATTTGTAGAGAAAAAACTAAAGAGCAAATTGAATTATGTAGTGCATCTTGGAATCTTTATAAATATTATTCTCAATTTAAAGATAGTATAAATCTTCGCATTGAAACATTGAGCGTTGATACCAAGAAAAAGTTACAAGATTTTGTAAAAATAGTAAAATGGAATGATATTAACTACTGGTCTGTAAAAGAAACTGTAACAAAAGTTCAACAAACCTTACATAAATATACACGAGAGTATGAGGTAATGTAAAATAAAAATCTGTTTTAATATATATTATTAATTATTTATGTTTTTATTTCTACAGGAAATTTTGAATAATCCTGCATCATTTGCCATGACGACACAAACGGAAATATTGAGTACTAAGACTGATAAGTACGAAGTACCTATTTTTAAGATTGATAACTATTTGAAAAACTGCGAGATATTTTTGGTAAATATACTATTATTATATAACTGTTAAATCTTTTTTGTCTTAATATTCCAATTTCTGTCTTAGTATATTCTGCCATCAAGCTCATTTAATATCCTTACAAATATTAACAAATATTCTAAAAAGTTATTTACAATTTCTGGTAAAATAATGACTAATTGTGGTTATTCTGAACACATAACTGAATTGAATGATTTTGTAAATGGAGTAATGGAATCAAGTCAAGAACTACGTGATCTAAACGTCGATCCAGAAAGTTCAAAAGATAAACAAAAATCTCAAGCAAAACAAATTTTGCAACAAAAACGTAAAGCATTATCTGAACTATTTAAAGCTTTACAACGTATTGGCTTGTCATATAAAGCTGGTTTAATGGGCTGTGAACAAATAGATTGTTCTATTGAATTTGCTCGTTTACCCCCTATAGATATAAATGCTGCACTTGAATCTTTAACTCCCAAGTAAGCAAAAAACTTCCCATATACGTTAAAGTATGTTATATTTAGATATAAATATTAAAATATTATAGTTAATCATGTTATATTAAATCATTAAATCACTATCTATACTCAATGATTAAATATATAAATTAGCCAGCACAACAAAAGTTTATATAAATAAATTAGCTTTACAAATAAATATATGTATAAATACTAATATGTTTCTATTTTATTTTACATGTATTAAGTAAATGTGTTGGCTATCGTTTTCAGTCTAATATCTGTTTAATTTTTAACTATCACACCATAAATTTAATATTATCTAATTATAATTATTTTCTATTTCAGTCCGGCAGATAATGATTTGCGATGTGCTTGGTCTGATTGTGAATCATATTTCTTAAAATCAGTATCACAAACTACTGCTCTCAAAATTGCTTCTGAAACGCCAAAGTTAGGCCAACAAGAAATGGATCGTATCAAAGGGTTTATTAATGATTTAAAGGTAACATATTATTATCTCTTTTAAACGTCATATCATATATTCATATAATTATAACCCTAAAATACACTATTTTTAGAATATGACATGGAAAACTAGAAAAATCTTAGCTTCGCACATAGAGTGCCTAGTCAACATCCGTAGTATGACATACTTATCTGAAATTATTACGGACTCTAATCGTATTAAATTTGATCCATCCGAAGTTTTTCAGGTAAATTGGTTAAATTCAAATATTTGAAAAAAATTTCTGATAAAATTTATGTGGTTTAACTTTAAATTAATACTTACTCAACTTAAAAATGTATTTTGTATTTCTATTATGGTAATAATAATATATTATTAAAATATTTGAACTTGTATTAACTACTAAGCACTTGTGAAGTTAATTGTAAAATTATTTTTTTTAGCAACCTATCAATTATATGGTCAACAGCATAAATCTTTTGCAACAATTAAAGATTGCATTACAATGTGGTGGTGAATATATAGATTCTACATCAACTGATTCTATGACATCATTATTAGGTATATCCCCACGCGACTCTGAAAGAGAACAACCCTCAGAGGAGATTTCTGCTAATGTAGATGATATTATTCAATTAACCCATAATACACTTGATTCTATAATAGATGAAAAAACATACAATGCGATGAAATTGTGTGATATAAATTTTATACTTTATGAAAAGTATGATGCATCAATTCTTATAAGTGAGCAGTTAATGCAATATATTAATAGGTTTTACAAAACTGCATGGATAAATGATAATCATTCAATTAAAGACCACCAAATTGAACGCCAGCCTTTTATATCTGATGATAATGAACCACCATTAGAAGAAATAAATAGTTTAATTAATCAAGTCCTTTTAGCAGTTGAAAAACTTTATAAAAAACATTCAGACCTAAAAGAAGATAAGGAAGATGAAAAGTTATTAAAGTCTCTGATTACTCAACCATTGTCTTCTGACTTAGATGATTGTGATATAATCTCAATTAATAAGCAACTTAAAAAGGTCCTTAAATTATCAATTGGTAGTAGAGTATTAAGAACTTGCCGTCCAATATTTGAACAGTATACATTACTAGTTCAATATTTTATTACTCAACAAACAACTGTCTATAGAGTTTTATCAAAAATGAACTATTTACTATCTACTTTATTTACGGATCTCGCTTCAAATGTATGTATATTAAATATAGTTTAAATGTTTTTGATTTACAACTAAAAATTATTTTATTTTAAGGGATTTTGTATACCGGATGAGTTGTTAGAAGGTGAAGATGGCACACAGTCTGATGGGAAAAGTGGTATGGGTTTAACTGATGGCGAAGGTGCTAAGGATGTTTCCGACCAAATCGAAAGCCAAGATCAACTTGAAGATGCCAAAAAAGATTATAACAATGAAGCAGTACAAGATAAAGATCTAAAAGTAATTAATTAATTAATTAATATGTAAAATAGTCTTAATACAATATGTTTATAATTTATTAGGAGGAAGAAAAAGGTGTTGAAATGTCAGATGATTTTGACGGAAAATTACATGATATGGATAAAGATGAAAATGAAGTTTCAGACGATGAAAATAATGAAGAGGACAATGACGAAAAAGAGATGGGAGAAACTGGCGAAGGTGCAGAGACTTTAGATGAAAAATTATGGGGTAGTGATTCTGAAGATGATGATTGTAATGAACAAGAAGATTTAAAAGAAGAGGATGGTAAAGGAGGAGAAACTATGGGAGACAAAGAACTTGGAGCAAAAAATGATAATGACAATGTTGAAGAACAAGATAAAAAGGAAGAAATAGATCAAAAAAATAGTAAAAAAGATATAAATGAAATGGATGAAAATGGAGAAGAAACTGGTGAAGATCATACAGACCCTCACCATGGAGACTTGCAACCCCCACCTGAGCCAGAACCAATGGATCTACCTAATGACCTCCAGTTGGATGAAGGTGAAATGAATGATAACGAAGAAGGAGATGAGAATCCTTTTGATATTGATGCCATGAAAGAAAATATGGAGAATGCTGAAATAGATGAAAAAGAACCGGATGAAAAACTTAAAGACACTAATGATTTGGAAGACACTAGTGATGAAGAAATGGGCGATGAAAACAAAATTGATGACACTAAAGCAACGGAGAGTAATGAAGAATTAGAAGAATCAAACATGGACGATGATACAAATAATGATGGAGGTAAAAAGGACGAAAATAAAACAGGAGAAGAACCTAAAGAAGAAGATAAAAACCAAAATGATGAAAATGCTAAACCTTCAGAAGATGATCCAAGTCACGCAGAAGTTCAACCTTCAAATCTTGATAACGGTGGCTCTAAAGATCAAGTTTGTGAAAATTCTGATGGACAAGATAAAAATGAAGAAATTGAATTTAATAAAGAAGAAGCGACAGGTCCTGAACAACAAGGTGTAGGCCAATCTCAAAGGGAAAGTAAAGATACCAAAGAAGGTCATAGTGTTAATGAAGATAGAGGTGCTCAAAGTGAAGAACCTGGTTCTAAGGATAAGAAAAGAAGAATGAAACCTGGTGAGAAGGATATGGATAGAACCTTAGGTAAGAAACATATATTATGAACATAGTAGTTTTAAGTATTGTAATTTTGAATAGAATAATTCCCTACTATTTTTTTTAACTCTCAACAATTGTAATCTGCTAAACTTTTTATTCATATTCTCCAAGGTATTGTAAATAATATATTTTTTAATCTTGTAAATAATAATTTTTTTCTTAAGCTGAAAGCAACGGTCCTATGAAAAAAAGGTTAAAAACAACTGACACCCAAGATGAGAATAGTGACAATGAAAATGGTATAAATGATGATAAAGACGCTGAAAACAAAAAAGGAGAACTGTTTAAACATGTTAAAGAGTCTAAAGATGGAGATACTGAAACATTAGATGCCGCAACAACTGTTGGTACTTTTTATTGAAATAAATTATTATGATATTAATTTTTTTTTTTTTAGGAACAACTTGAAGAGCGACCTTTGCCTAACAATGAAAACCAACCAGGGGAAGAATTAAAAGATGATGAAATGGAAATTGAACAAGATGTTAATGAAAATGATACTAAAAATGGTGATGAAATATTGCCAGAAAAAGTGAAAACAAAAAGTCGAAACAATCAATCTTCTATGAATGACCCAGACAATTCTAAAGACAATGACGAATTTATTGAAGAACATATTGATGTGGATGGTGAGGATATTCTAACTCATTTTGCAGAACGTGGTCAGGAAACAACATTTCATACTGTAGATGTTGAAGAAACCAATGATGTAGTTTCTACCAGTATAAAAGATCATAATGAATATATTAGAAGTCAGTTTGACAAGTGGCTTGACGTAAGTTTTCAAAGATGTATGTATTTTTAATTTACTGAAAATTATTTATTTATTTTTAGAGTGAAAACAAAGAAATTCAAACTGACGAGGCATGGAATAAATGTATGCATGCAACTTCTAGCTTAGCACAAGAATTAAGCGAACAATTGCGTCTAGTATTGGAACCAAGTAAAGCATCTAGGTTGCAGGGAGATTTTAGAACTGGAAGACGAATAAATATGCGACGTGTTATTCCTTATATTGCTAGTCAATTTAAAAAAGATAAAATATGGCTTCGGAGGACTCGACCATCAAAACGACAGTATCAAATTATTATGGCTGTTGATAATTCGAGTAGCATGATGGATAGCCATGCTAAAGTTGTAAGTCTATAATATAAATAATTGAAGGCGCCCGATGCCAATGCCATATTGTCCTCATAAATACACTCTGCGGGAATAACGATACCATCTTGTAGAATCCACCAAATTTCATAAAAATTTTTTTATTGCTAGAGTGAAATATTCTACAGCCCGCATCAAACTCTGTCTTTCAATATTTTATTCCCAAACTTTATAATGTGTCTAAAAAAATACAAGATAAAAAGCATTTTTTTACAAATATTTTATTGCAATTATTTGAAATAAAATACAAAATCAGAGATTGATGCGGGCTGTAGGAAGTCTTCTTCTTTCAGATAAAATATAGTCATCATGGTCCGATAATTCTACAAAACTTGAGAGTTATTCCCATAAAGTCATTTTTTTTGATAAAATATACCCTATCAACCCACCCTAAATAATTAGCAGGTAGTAGATTAGTGGAAAAGTCTTATAATTGAGCTGGCAACTAAAATATAAAATTATATTTTTAAATTTTGTAGAATTGTGGATAATTCGAAAAACTGGCACCGGGACCCTTAATTTAAGTGTTGAAACCTTGATTACTCCATTCATAATATGTCTATGAAAATATAGGTTTAGGGTAGTTCATATTCGCATTAATATTCCATTAATCTAAGTTTATAAAAATTATTTCATTTTGAAAATATATTGAACATTATATATTGTAATGCTCTATGATTGAATTAGAGGAAATTATCACTTTTAATTTTATTATATAAGTACTCAACGTTTAATTTTTAATAGTTTAAATTCATATTTAACAATGTTGAAATATTTTAAAGTATAAATTAATTACCCAGATGTCGTATTATGTTTATGCATATATCATAATATTAACTATACTGTTGCTTCCTGTGGCCATAAATTATTTCTATAAATAAAATATTCAGTGGCAAAGCATGAGTCTCCAGGTCGGGAAATATTGAAAAAAAAAAATCAATTATAATGACAATATGTGAACAATGAGTTGTGTCTCATAATGCAACTATAACCCTCTACTCACTATTCAATTCCCCCTCCACACTGTGCCTGGAAAAACGAGTCTTCTCATTTATTTTCATACTGTATTTGGATGTTTACATCCTGATTTTAACAAAAAAATAGTTTTAGACAAATGTATTGAAATATATTATTATATTATTATAACATTTAAAATAATTATGTATTTAAATTATAGGTATGTTTTCTATGTCTGTTGACATAATCTCATTGTCTCCTATGACGCTTATCAACTGATAATATCATCCTTAAAACTAATTTGTTAATTTATATACCTTGTTAATAATAATATGTTAAAAACACAACCCAACTTACTGTTGAATATTTACAAAAATAATATGTTAATAATGTTTTAAATTTTTTTGCTTTTAGTTAGCCTTTGAATCCCTAGCACTCGTAAGTAAAGCTCTCACATTAGTGGAAGCTGGAGAGTTAGGAGTAATGAGTTTTGGTGAACAAACTAAAATTGTTCATCCATTAGGTGAACCTTTTAGTGATCAAACAGGTTGTAAGCTAATGGAACTATTTACCTTTGATGAACAAAAGACCAAAGTTGGGGAACTTATAGAATTAGCTACAGCAGTATTTGAAGACAGAGGACAATTAGATACCGGTGATCGACCAGCTCAATTATTGGTTATTATGAGTGACGGTCGTGGTATTAAAAGCGAAGGACCAGATGTTGTAAAAAATGCCATCAGAGCGGCTAAAGTCAATGGAATTTTTATTGTGTTTATTGTTATTGACAATCCTAAATCAAAGGTAAATTTAAAATATTAGACAGTAAAAGGCTTTATATAACAGTTTCAAAAATTGAATATAAAGTGAATATTTAAAATATTAATTTTTGTTAATAATACACATTATTATTTTAAACAATTTTTAATGATGTTTATTTATATATTAATATTTTTCTTTTTAGGAATCTATCCTGGACATCAAAATGCCCATATTTGAAAATAATTCAGTTCGTATTGAATCATACATGGATAATTTTCCATTTCCATTTTATGTTATTTTAAGGGATGTAGATAAATTGCCCGGTGTATTAAGTGATGCACTTAGAGAATGGTTTGAACTTATTACAACCTAATAATTTTTGTTAAATTTAAGTTAGTATAAAAAAAAAAAATTAGAAAAAAGTTTTTAATTATACCTTTTTTTAAATGAAATATTTTTTAATAATTTTTTTTGTTTACTTTATTCATCATTTTTGTAAACATTTTTTTTTTTACAATTTGGCTGATTGTATTAATCATTTCATTTTTCCAGTTTTTATTTTAAAGGTTCAAAATAAATATATTGCCTTATACCTAAACTTTGTGTTAATATTTTTTTTTAAAGCAGAGTTTTTGTGTTATTGGAATCAATTTTGTTAGTAAGACAGAAATAATTCTATTAGGTACAGATAAAGGTAATTTTAACATAATATATTCTAAATTAGATGGAAAAATAATTTGAAATTACAGATTTTTAAACAAATCAATCCATCAATTGAAAATTATATGATTGTATATTTGTATGATTGTAGTTTTTAAAAATAAATATTAGAAATAGGAATTTTGTGAATACAGTTACATACAATTACAGTTGGTTAGGGTTTACAAAAATTGTATGATTAAGCACCTACCTAGTGTTCATAAAGATTATTAATGATTATGTTTGTCCATTGAGTATTGAGTATTTGTTCTGAACATTTGACTAAGGTTATATTCAATTGTAGAGTATTTCTAAATAGATTTAAATTGCGTGATCAAATATTTCACTTCACTACGTTACTGGCTGAGGACTTCTAGAAGGTACTTACTAAAAAACCTCAAAATATGTATGCACATATGACATATGCATTTAAAAACAAATAATATACACTTAAAATTTGATCTAACAAATGTAATATTATATAAAATAATAGGGAACCTAAATTATAATATTTATGTAAAAATATATATAAAAAATATAACTTAAATTAATTGATAAAAACTTGAAAAATTAATTGCACTATAATCAACCAACGTCCATAAGTATACCATAAATTATGACGGACCACTGAATCCTACAATCATATATGCTACACAATGTTATCAGTCAGGTAGTGAATTACATATCCAATTATTTTAATAACATATATATTATGTTGACTGTAGACATTCAGAAATAATGTTTTATACAGATTTCTATGTTTTATTAAAATTTTCCAAATTTGTACCTATACAAAATGCTCTTAACTATTATACACAAATTTGTATTTATATGCAATAACGACAAAATATGCAAAATATTATGGTAAATATGTTTATACATCACTCGCATTTCTTTGATACATTTCTAGACAAATATGAAAAATAAAAACTATTATTTTTACATAGATACTAGATTTATATATTTACTTAGATTTTAATTAAAAACAAAAACATGTGGTAGACCGAGGAATATATGTAATGACTACCAAAAAAATTTAATTCATTATCCATACAAACAAATAATAGAGTATATTTAATAAAGTTGTATCTGTTGGGCCAAAATGTTAACAAATTTAATACAAGGTTCCTGATATATTTTTACAATAATAGTTGAAAAATATTAGAAATACATATTCACAATTTTATTTTATAGTCATTTTAAGTTCAAATTTAGACGAAATTACATACCTATTTAAAACCTAGAATAACTATTTTAGTTTTTTGTTGTGATTGTATAATATTATTTGTGGGTACCTACTTGAACCTTCTAAAGCAGTGGTCTTCAACCTTTTTGGACTTGTGACCCACATTTTTAGGCCTACATTTTTCGCGACCCACCGTGAGCTTTATAAAAAATCGTAAATTGCTTAATGCTTTGCAATAGGACTATTAAAACTGAATAAATAAAAATTACATTTTAATAGGTAGAATGTTATTATTAATTGAAAATCTATAGAATTCATATGAAAATATGACACAAAAAAATTTAATGTGAACTTTGTCCTTGAGTGTTTTCACATAATAAATTCCATCTTGGCTCAATTTGACTAAGCGCGATCCGTAAATCATCTTCAGTTTCAAGTCT
>WHPZ01567910.1:0-14366 GCA_016617965.1 Macrosiphum rosae | reverse complement strand
AGATATAAAAATGTAATACAAGATTCCTTATAAGATTTCCTACATTTATAAAAAAAAAAAAATTCTATAAGAAAGTCAAATTAAATTTTTATGAGCGTTTGAAATTAAAATTTTTACAACATTAGATATTCACTCGATTTCTCATGTGGTGATTTCCTTATTTTGTTGTAATTCAAAAACGAATTACTGTAGATACATGAAAATTTCACTGAATGTTTAAATTAGCATTTCCTATTCACCATACAATTTTGAAAATATATTTGAATGAATAAAAATATTATAATAAGTAATAATATTAATAATGATTTTGACTCTTTTTGAGCCGTTTACGGACATTTTCAGTTTTCAATTTTTTTAGTTTTTTTTTTTTCTATAAATATCAATAAAGTTTTATCTGTTGAGCCAAAAACTGTAAAAAATTAATACAAGGCTCCTGATATATTTTTACAATAGCAATTGAAAAATATTAAAAATACATAGGCACAATTTTTTTTTATAAGCATTTAAAGGTCGCATTTTGACAAAATTTATCAAAATCTCGAAAATTATCAATCATTGTAATTAATAAATTATAAAATGTTCAATTTTAATAGCTAAAGATTGAAAATTTAAAAAAAAGATTCTCATAAATTGTTCATACTGTAGCCAAAAAATCTAAAAAATATATGAGCACAGTGATTTTTTACAGACATTTTAAATTCGTATTTGGACAAAATTACATATTAAAAAACCTAGAATAACTATTTTAGATATTTTGTTGTGATTAAATAATATTATTCGTGGGTACTTGAAACTTCTTAGTGTATTATTATATATCTATGATAGTATCACGGTTTTTGTTGATGTATAACCCGTTATAAGTACCTAATGGATATTGTGATATGATTAATTTTGAATTTATTATGGGTACCTATTATAGGTCAATTTTTTGTTTAATACCATAGATACGTAGATAATATCTTATACATAGACTGACATACCGTCAACGCTTGGATTCGTTTTTCTTATACAAGGATAGTATATCGTTGAATTCAAATTTAAGATCATCCATTATACAGTGATCCATTTGTAACCTACTTTACAGCAGAACGACACCCACTTGCCCACCTTTTTTTCTCTGAATGTCAATAAAACTTTATTTGTTGGGTAAGAAAGCTTGAAAATGTAATACAAGGCTCCTACTATATTTTTACAATGATATTTGATATCTAAATATTAAAAATCCTTAGTCAGAGTTTTTGTTTATATGCATTTAAAGTTCAAATCTTGACAAAATACGGAAAAATCACGAAAACTAGCAAATTATTTTGAGTTGAGAATTCATAAAAATTTTTCTTTTTAAAACCAAGATTTGAAAATGTAATACAAGATTATTCATAAGTTTGTCTACCTATATCAAAAAAAGAATGTCCACAAGCAAATCGATTTAAATTTTTATGAACGTTTGAACTTAATTATTTTAGGTACAATATTGGATATTTACTCAATTTCTCATGTAACGATTTTACTATTTTGTTGTTATTCAAAAACGAATAACTGTAGACTGTAGATACATGAAAATTTTACTGAATATTTATATTTTCATTTTCTATACACTGTACAATTTTGAAATTATTTTGACTCTGTTTTAGCTGTTTACGAATATTGTTAGTTTTCAATTTTAGATTATGAATGGATCGATGAATGGATCGAAGCTATTGGTTTTACAATGGTGTTTATTATTTATTTTTTTATTTTTTTTATCTTGTATTCAAAATGTCTACCAGAAGGAGTGCTTCGATTTCAACATATAGTAACTTATCTTTTAGCAAATTTGATCAAGATGGTACTTTAGAAAGGTCATTTTTCGATTTTCTCAATATTTATTTAATTGCACAAGAAAAACCACCGACATATTACGAAAAACCGCTAAAAATTATTTTGTAGTTAAAAATTTATAAAATGTTCAAATTTTATAGCTAATTATTGACAAGGTTCCACATAAATAGGTTATATATAAATTACTTTATTCACAATAATATCATCAAATATACTTATTACCTAATATAGTAATATCGTAGGCTGACTAACTCTTTTCACTAAGAATCGTTTTCCTTAAACAATGATATTATATCACTGAATTCAAATTTAACACTATCCATTATAGTGACCCAATTGTAACCTACTGTACAGCAGATCGACACCCACTTGCCCACCTTTTCTTAATTTATATTTACAATGTACCTATGTCGATTAATTATTATTATTATGCCAATTAAATTATGGTATAGTCATTTGGTCTCATAATAATCTCATACAAGTAATAATCAATGTAATCAATAAGTTTCGATGAATATTTCAGCCACTGCCTCATCCAAAGAAGCATTCGGCCCCGAACAACAAACAAGAATAATAGACTTCATCAAGATAGCTGAGTTCACAGCGAGCATAATATAGGACAACGGCCAACTTACCATAATTTATTATGTAAAATATCATCAAAAAAACTTTCAATGATTGTAAACTATTGTTGTATTGTAGGCTAATGTACCTTGGATTTCAAACCTTTAAAAATAATAATAAAATAAACATGTCAGGAAAAAATAAGTTTAACCTACCTATATACCTATTACAAAAAAAAAATAAACAGTGGTAGTGGCAAGAAGGGCACACAAGCATGTGACACACCCAAACTAAAAATAATATTATTTATAAAAGACTCAAAATAAATTAAAACATAATATTTTGTCAGCTGTATAGAAGATTATAGTTGACAATTATCGAGAAAAATAATGCTATAGAATAGAAACCGAATTACAAACTATCTATATAAATCGTATTATTATTTATTATATTATTATGATTGTTTATTCGTTAGTTATAATTTATAAAGTGATAGACTATAGACTACCAGCAAAGTGGATATAATATGACAAAAGCGTCAAATATATATAATAAAAACACAATATATCATTTGAGCCGATATAAAATTACACTTATATAATAAGAGTTATGACATAAACGTCAAAGTCCAAAGATATAAAAAAGAAATATCGCTTGTGTTTTCTACTAATATTCATATTTTATGTATTTATAATTGAATAATATATTATCATAAGAATCTATATTTTTGGTCTTTAAACAAAACGCATATAACACATTAAAAGGTCTTTATTCGTAATTATTATTGTAAAATTAATTTTCACTTCGGTACCAATTCCTTACTAAGTATTTATTAACAATATTATCTATAATTATTTGTTTATAACACAACAAATCTGACACGCTCTATCGTAATCAGATAATACATTTGTGGATTAAAATATTATACGTTCGGCATTTTTTGAAAATTTTATCTACTTAGTTCTAAAATGTTTAAATGTATATTGTACATTGGGTGTGAATTTAGGGGGTGCTGGAATAATTTATGGATCACAGATCCGTGAGGGCCCCCCACACCCCCCTAAATCCTAATATTATAATAAACTGCATTGCATTAGATTTAATTTGTATACAATAATATGTAAATGGCAATGAATCAAATAGTCTGTATGATTGTAAAGAAGACGCTAGGTACACCCACATGTGTTGTCTCCATATTACAAACGTTCAACATAGGAAAAACTGTTTTGCACGGATATAAAAACCACTCAGGCTGTACTCTAAGCTAAGAAACTAAAAGTCCACACCATAAAAATTAGAACATTTACTGTGCAACATTGTTTTTATATTTCCGATATCAGAACTAAAAAAAAAGTTATTTAAGTTTGAAAAACTAAAAATAATTAATTTTTAATTTTTAAACTATAAGAACTTTTTTCGTATTTATGATATCGAAACAATGTTGCACAGTAAATGTTCTCCTCTTTCTATAGTAGGAACATTTGGTTGCATAACTTGAACTATATAGACTGAGTCGTTCTTATCCGGGCAAAACCTTTTTTACTATGTTTTGCATTTGTAAAACGGAGACCACAATGAGGGTGTATTCTATATCCTCTTAATTATATTTGTCATTCCGAATTTATTCAATTCAGCTTAGCTCGCAGAATAAATAAATATATTAATAAACCAAGTAATAACCAAAGTTATAAATAGAACATTTCGTACCCAACTGTGAACCGTAAGATAATATAATTTTCTATAATAATATGATTGCTGCATATTGTTATGTTTTGACAAAAACTGGAACACTAAAACGTGTATCCACACAATATGTACTGTTTTAATCGTGAATTCGTGAACAGTTGTCAATATTTGTAATGGAAAGAAAAATTCCGAACCAATAAACCACAATAATTTATAAATGATTGGTAAAATACTAAAATAAATTGAGGGTGCTAGTTTGAAGCTTGGGGGTGCACCCCAAGCACCCCCCTATGTACGCCTATACTGGAATGGAATGAAATACACTGGTATCTGGTATTTTGTCGTTTATGTCTTCAACCAGGCATGTGGTTTAGTGCGGGCACAAGACGTCACCTCGATTGACGTGCCCGACATTCTATTTTATTGCATTCTAATCGTCGTCGTCGTAGTCATCGTTTGTAATAATGCATATTACCTATACAACGGACATTATTTTATCATTATTGTTATAATGCGACGAGGTAAAATATTTGTGCCCCACCTACTGACGTGAACCACACGAGCCGCCACTGATTACAATAAATCATAAAATATTCTTAGAAATAGAATCTGGCCAAACATCGTCACTGCTTAGAATGGTTTTTTAAAATGTATATATAATTGAATTAAAATTGAATTCATCTATTTTCACTTAACAGCGTACCTATACCCGATGACGATGTACTGCACTTGAAACTGCTATGCATCAGAACGAATTTCCCCGATTTTCTTAAACCCGTTTTTTCCTATTTCCTATAGTTACGAGCCAATATATATTTTGACAAGTTCATGTTGTACACATTTATTTTAGCTATATTTATTTATTGTAGTCAATACCAGATATCAGGTATACCTACGTCGTCTCATTTATAGTTACGTCTTGGACCTTGAATGTTCATCATAAAGCTATATAATATACCGGTAGTGTCATGTCTGTACGTTACATGGGTTGGCCCGACTTATAAGTTAAACATCAGTTCATATTATTGTGACGTGTAAAGGTAAGTATAGTGGGTTACAGTGAAAAACGTCATAACCCCCTCTCCGGCCACTGCAGTCTTGGACGCATGCCATATCTACCATGTGATCCTCTGACCTCTATATATAATATGTATACTTACCATCTATGGTAACACAAGTTATGTAATATTATTATCCCATGCAGATTTATAATAATTAGAATATTGCAGTAATGTAGGCAGTACACGAAGCAGTGAAATATCATTGGAGCTATCATAATATTTGGTGTCTCTATTCAACATGGCATAATGGATAAGACTATAAGAAATACGATTTTACATAGGTATACCTACAACAGGCTGTACCTCCACCAAAACCACTCTCTATATGATATCATGAATAACTAATTTATAATGATTAATGGCCAACACGAACCCCCTACATCATTATTCATTTCATAATTGAATACTATTAATAAATAATTAATATTATTAAAAATTAATCAAATAAAAAAAAGTATTAAAATAATTTATAATTTTTTTAATCACCTTCATATTTTGAATATATTTAATAATATTTCGAAATAAAAACACAACTATTACGAATGAAAATTCATAAAAAATATTAGTGGAATAACTATTATTATGGCATGTAAAAAATTAACTAAAAATAATGCATGTTTATAATTTATAGGGACTAGACATGTATAAATTTACCAATTAAATATGATGCCAACCATAAAAACTACATGTCTACATCGTATACCATTATGGAAAATTTAGCTACACAGAAAATAACCACTTACAATGAGACAGTTGCACTTGGACATCGGACATGACATTATATTGTGGAGCTTTGAAGTTTATTAATGTTAAAATGTTTGGAATAGCAATTTTACCACACATAACAATCCTATTAGGAATTTAAGTTATAAAGTTTCTTTGCGATAAGCTAGTGAGTCTAATTCAAGCAGATCAATAATTGTGTCCATAATCATGATTCTTGACTCATGACCATAGGCTTGTGCACAGGGGGACGGGGGTGGCGTGTGGGCACGGGCGAATGTAAGTTCCCACACGAGATATAGCAGGTAAAAATCACAACCGGGTATGCTTACGTAAGTTTCCACACGAAAAAAAATTACACCGAATACAAACTTCCTTCCCACTTTATTCAGACTTAGGACTGACAACTTAAATGCAGTTGGTTTGGTTAAAATTTGTTTGTTTTTGTGTTGCATAAAAAAGTAGGTTCAATAAATGTTTTAATTGAATCTAGTCCAAATATTATATAATACAAATTAATAATATAATGTGTGGTCCACATATTATTTGTATAAGTAGGTACAAAATAATAATAGTTATAATAATAATAGGTAATAGAAAAAATTAAATTTTATTTGGCTTATTACGAAAGCCAAACCCTTCACATAGTCATACTGTGTAATTATTTTTAAATTGTAATCTGATATTTCGTTATTGATATAGTTTCCCCCTAGTATTTGGGCTAGTTCTGATACAAGTCTTACTTCAAACGCTCGCGAAAGTACAAATAATATGCTGACCACACCTACACATTATATTATTAATTTGTATTATATATTTGGACCAAGTACTAACTATAACGAACTAAGTCTGAATAAATTTTTGTGTGGGAACTTACGTACGGGTGTATTTTTTTCCGTGAGGGAACTTCGCCATAATATGTACCTGCTTACCTTCTATGTTTCGTGTGGGAACTTATACTTAACCCCGTGCCATTTTGTAATTGGGTCCCAGTGCATAGGGCCCCTTATTTCAATTGATGTTAGGTACTAGAATTAAATGTATTTTTTTCAAAAATACCCATGCTGTAAAAAATAAATCATGCTTCGTGATAAAATAATTAATAAAACGTACAATATTTTAAATTTGAGTGGAATAACTATTTATTATGATTATAACAGCTAAATGTTTTTGACTACAAAATTACAATTAATAACAAATAAATATTGCAATTATGTTAGAAATAGATATTGATCCAAGGAAATATATAACTATGGTAGTTAGTAGTTGGTACTAGTAATTATATAGGTACCACTGACCAATATGTACATGTCTATATGTCTTGTTAAGAGAGGGCCCAATAATATTGTAGGCACCCCCGAAATTCAGGTCTAAGCACGCCTATGGTCATGACTCGTGATGTGCACGGGGAACAACTAATAAAAAACTAGGGAAACGAAGAAACCTGGATTGGACTTTGGACTCATTGTATTAAGCAAACATCGTAAGCCATATTATGCGATCTCCAAATAATAATATTAAATAAAAATGAAATTAATGAAATATATTCGAGAATTGGTCGAACCAACGCTCAATAAAATGTTTTAGACTTTAACAGCTTTTTAAAGTTTTTAATCAGAAGCTGCCCTGTTTACCAAATCTAGTACCTACTTTAAAAATTATAATACCTACAATAACACAAATAAAGAAGAGGGAGAGTAGGTAACCGCTCTGCTTGTCTGTTATATACAATATAAGAGTCGATTGAGTACTTAATACTAAATACTTCGTCATTGAGTAGGTCACTCGTGATTGTAATGGATATAGTGTACAATTTTAATTCAATGATAAATTATTGCATACACAAAACGATTCTGAGACGGTCAGCAAATTATCATATAAATAAATTGCTATCAATTATTTATAGTAGTTTATTTAACTATATTAGTAATATGGTATAATGTATAAACTATAAATATAAGCAATAGGAAATTAATCTAAATGTATTGAAAATGTCATTGTATTTTGTAATATAGTAATATAAGTAAAAGTTTCGAATCTCCGTAGTAATATTTTTGAATATTAGGTAAGTAAGTACAACAAAATAACTAAAATATATTTTATTCTTTCTAAATTTCGTCCAAATTTGAACTTAAAATGTTTATAAAAAATAATTGTATTTAACTATATATTATTTTGATTTTTCGCCCTTTTTTTAAATGTTCAATCTTCAGCTATAAAATTCAGATTGTAAAAATTGAATCTTTTTTACATAATTTACAAGACAAATTAAAAATTTTCATGATTTTGTTGAAATTTTAACTTTTAACCTTTTATCAAAAATAATGTCTATTTATCTTTAGTATTTTTAAATAGTTAATTAAGGGAACTTATATTATATTTTCAAGCTTTTAAGCTTAACCAAAAATGTTTTATCGATGGTGATTTTAATAAAACTAAAAAAAAAAGAATGCATTTAAATTGTTCACTATTAAATATAAACTATATTAAAAAAGTACTTTTATATGGTATTGTTTAATATTTAGTGCTCAATAAAATATTTATTTTTTTTTGGACTTTTCATCTGAAGTATATTTTAGTTACATACTATTTTATTAATGTATTCCTATAAGAGTGACAATATTTCAAAAATTGTATTATCTATAGAAAACAATAAAATAAACGTTTGGTAAAAATTCGAAATATCTGGTTTCATTCATTTTTGAATAACTGCAAACCCAAAATTTTAAGATTGAGTATAATAATAAAATATTTTATATTCACATAGAATAAGAATATATACATAGGTACATGAAAATATATTGAAAGTTTGAGATGAATACGTTACGTTTGTGGGTCTTATTTTTTGTTATGGTCATTTGCTAACTTCATAATTTAAATTTTAAACATATATTGATGGTGCCGTTAATATTTATTGATATATATTATTATCTCCAACGGTTGTTTTATTTTATTTTTTATCTTATTTTATTTTTTAATACTATACATTTTAATATAATATTATGTTTGTATTTTGATAATTTTATCACAAGTACGTACCAAACGTATACGTGGTACCGATGTACCCGCGATTATTTACCGGGTGGAATTTAACCTCCCCCGGTAAATTATCCCTAGAGAAATTTTACTTCCCGTAAATATTCCCTCGTGAAATTTTACCGAGGGGGGTAAAATTTTACGGGGGTAAATAATCTCGGTTACACCGGCACAAACGATGCATATCCGTATAGATACGCTAATAGTAATACCAACCTGGGTACCTATATAAGGTCTACCTAATCTCCCTCAATATCGTTCGGCACAATTGATGTATAACATTTTTAAATCGCATATATATTTTTTTCCTGTGATTTCTACTTAAATTGACATATATCCATAAATCAAATATCTTTGGAATTAGAGAGAGTGAGAAAGAATACATAAAATATGTTATGGCTTTGCCTATTAAATAATATGATTCAGCAAAAACCACATTTAGGTACTACCATTATGGAATAGTTTGCTAGTGGCGTATACGTATACGAACTGCAACACGATTTATAGTGCAGTAAATAACCACTGAAAAAGTAGGACTTGGACATGTGTAACGACGGAACAAAAAACAATTATTATATTTTGATCTAATATTTTCCGTACTGACAATTTTAATTGGACTCTCGCGATAATTACGATGTATGTGGCAGCGGCAGTTTAGAATATTCATTTCACACTTGGACAAATTTAACCAAACAATTCCAACAACCATGAAGAAAGAATTATTATTTCACGAACATTTTTCTGAAAAATGTTTTTACCCAATCTTTGTACAATATGTATATTTTCGAAAAACAGTAGACTTAGATACGCAGAAAATGTTGAACAATATATTTGAGCCCATCTTGTATGTTTTAATTTATAACTTTATAAGTATCTACATTCTATATACAACTATTAAACAAGTCTGGGTTTAAAGCTCTTTCTAGTCAATATGACGATAACACATAGGTATTTCAATATATTTAATAAAGCTGAGATAAGAAAAACTATATAAGCGCAATCATGAAGTATTTAAACAAAATATAAACATAATAAATAATAATATGCACCTAAGATAGATTATAAAAATATTTAACCATTTATATTTAACACTGTATAACCACTTATGACTACAATAAGTCCAATCAGAATCTGTATTTAAGTTCAACATTTTTATATTGAAAATAGTTATAATGTTATACTGTTATACTAGTTAGACCATATTATAATATTATTGATTTTATTACACTGAAAATAATACCTTTTTTTAGATGTTTGATTTCGAATGGTTATTTTTCTATCAATTATTGGAATGACCAATATTCTCCGCGTTGTTGTTCATCAAATATACCAACAGTATAATAAAATGTATCGAAATAGTATCTCTCTCTCTCTCTATATATATATATATAATTTTTATATAAGTATAATTTTTTTTTAATAGCTATTAACTTAAACTATTATAGCTCAACAATTAAAATTTTAATATGATAAGTAAATTGTTCAGCTTGTAAAATTAAAATATATATAAGCACAATATAGATAGTTTTAATAAAATATTATAGGTATTCATATTATTATATAAAAAAAGATAATAATTATCCTTATTTTTATTATTAAGATAATTAAGATAAGAATATAAAATTATGAATCTTATGTAGGTAGTAATATATAATAAAAAACAATACTATAGGTAATACGTACTGTGACACTCGAATTGCCTCCCAAATGTAGGTAATTTACCTTTTTTCACTCGAATTGCCTCCGGGTGTTTTTGGAGGCAATTTGAGTATACCCGAACGGTCTACTCGAATTGCCTCCCACAACATACCTGGGTTATTAATTATTAATTAATATATCGATAGCTGTACGTGTACCATCAATTATTATATTATTCAGTAATGTTCAAAAATAAAATGTTTAAGACATATACCTACAGTATTTCCCAGACCGATTAATTTTTCGAATGCAATAATTTTATCCGCAATTAGTGATTATCAGTTAATGATTACTGATGATTGTATAACAGAATGATATTTTGTCAATATTATTTTGAATATTATTAATTATTACTGCTGTTTCAGTCCATTTATTTTATACAAACTTTTTGACAATAAAAGATGATATTTCATCTAAATTATGTTTGATATATTATTTTATAAATCGATTAATTATAGCTATCGCAGGCGATTCCAGTACAAGAGTAGGTAAGTGATATAATAGTGAACCTCTTAGGGGGAAATTCGAGTGAATAATATTTTTGAAATAGGGAGGCAATTCGGGAAACCTTTAAAAAAAAAAATTCACTGGAGGCAATTCGAGGGTCAGATGGGTGGCAATTCGGGAGCACCCAATACGTACAGCGGTATAGATAATTATACCTACTTGTGTACCTGATCTTTGCTTATTAAAGTCGTTAAAAGAGACGAGATGGGCTTTATGATAGCTGTGAACTCGGAAATAAAAGAAGTAAATAATGTTTCGATGTTTGAAGAAAAATGTGGATGGTTTTGGCAAGGCTGGGCATAAGTTAAAGTTAAGTTAATAAAATAAAGTTGAGTTACTTTTAACTAAGTTAATTAACGAGTAATTTTTTTTGTAGAAGTGCTTCTAACTTAACGAGTTATATTTTTCCCTATGTTATTCAGTAACTTAACTAGTTAATTAATTTGATTGGCGCGTTTTTTTTCAAACCAAATATTTAAAATTAATTTAATTTTGTAAAATTAATTATATAAAAAAAAAACCCGAAATATTAAAAAAAGATCACATAAAGACCACATAACAATTAAGGAAAAACGAGAATTTTTAAGCAAAATTGGTTTTCCGAAAAATCGATTTTGGTTTTTGTTGTTACTCTAAAACAAATGAACTTATGTACATGAAAATTTCACTTGTTGTTTATATTTCCATTTTCTATACATGATAAAAGTTTCAAATCATTTTGTTTTGTTTTTAACTGTTTAGGGACATTTTCAGATTCCCATTTTATTAGTTTTTTTTTCTATGAATGTCAATAAAACTTTATTTGTTGAGTAAAAATACTTGAAAATGTAATACAAGGCTCCTACTATATTTTTACAATGACATTTGATACCTAAATAATAAAAATCCTTGGTCAGAGTTTTTGTTTAATTTAATACAAGGCTCCTAATATATTGTAACACGGACATTTGAAAAATATTAAAAATCCTTAGTCACAGTTTTTTGTTATAAACATTTAAAGTTCAAATATTGACAAAAGACGTAAAAATGACAAAAATTTGCAAATTAATTCTAGTTAGAAATTCATTAAAATTTTCCTTTTTAAATCTAAGATATAAAAATGTAATTTTATTTTGTTGTAATTAGAAAACGAATAACTGTAGGTACTTGAAAATTTCACTAAATATTTATATTAGCATTTCCTATACAGCATATAATTTTGAAAATATTTTGACTCTTTCTAAGATGTTTACGGACATTTTCAGTTTTCAATTTTTTTAGTTTTTTTTCCATGAATGTCAATACAATTTTATTTGTTGGGTAAAACAGCGTGAAAAATTAATGCAAGGCTCCTGATATATTTTTACAATAGCAGTTGAAAAATATTAAAAATACATAGGCACAATTTTTTTTATAAGCATTTATAGTTCGAATTTTGACAAAATTTATCAAATTTAAAATTTAATAATTATTTTGTAGTTAAAAATTTATAAAATGTTCAACTTTTATAGACAAGAATTGAAAATTTAAAACAAAATTCCACGTGTATAAGTAAATACATAAATTACTTTATTCACAGTACCATCATCAAATATACTTAGTAATATCAGAATCGTTTTTCTTATACAATGATATTATATCATTGAATTCAAATTTAACACCATCCATTACAGTAACCCACTTGTAACCTACTGTACAGCAGAGCAACATACACTTACCAACCTTTTTTACTTTTGACCCCCCAAAGCACCAACCTAGATTCACTTTCCTATCAGAAAAGATACTGTTGAAGAAAATATAAGCATTTTTACTGTCCTAAAAGGTGATGACAGACACAAAAAAACACACAACATTGTAAAATCAATACGTTCATTGTTCCACTCAGAATTAATTTATTGTACCTTTTATACAATATTTAAATATAAGTACCAATATTAATATTTCTATTAATATTGTTTAACGAATTCAAATAGTATTGTATGCATACGAATAGAATATATTTTCCAAGTTTCAATAATTTTGATCAAACAGATTCTTCTTAATACTAGAAAAATATATCAAAACTTTGCCCCATTCTACGGTATAAAAATATCGTGGAAAAATATTTGAAGCATTATTTTGAAATTTACATAAAAAAGATATTTAAGTGTAATTTAATGATAAACTACTCATATCAACTACATTATACCTATTCAAATATTTTTTTGTCATCTGGGATTCACCTTGCACAGTTGCACTGTATAATCAGGGGCTCAATTTCAATGAAAAATCTGGGTGTGCTAAAGCCTTTTCTTTCATTATGTTATTTTATACTTATAGAAACCAGCTTAAAATGTAAATTAACATGATTTAGGGGTGCTTAATTCAAAATTTGGGGTGATAAGCACACACAGCCCCCCTCAAATTGGACCTATCAATATTGTAATATAGTATTTACCTGGGGTATTTAACGCATCACCAATCTCTTGCCATGCTTCTCTACGCACATTATTGTCTTTGTATTCCACCAAAAAAATATCGTACAATGAAGGATGAGCACGTACATTTTCGATCAAGCTTTCTTCGCTGTATGTGGAGGACATTGTCAGGTTAGGACCACAGTCAACGTCAAAAGTTCGAAATAAAATGACGTAATTTATAATCTCACGTTACACGTATTTCAAAAATGTTTGAAATGCGTGGAGTGGAATTGAGTGGGAAAGCGTTGTGTGTTATAAATATGATCACATAAATATGATATTCATAAATGTGAATAATATTTAAAAACAAACGAGTTAACACACGATTTAAAATTATCGGCGTGTTAACGACTGGAGTGTAAAGACATGTTAAGACGTGCTTTATAGGGGTAACCGAGTCATTAATAAAAGAAAAACATAAACATTTTTTCAGTACCTATTCCATACATGATATATAACCTAACCTATACCTAATCATTATTAATATTATTACTTATTATAATATTTTTATTCATTCAAATATATTTTCAAAATTGTATGGTGTATAGGAAATGCTAATATAAACATTCAGTGAAATTTTCATGTATCTACAGTTATTCGTTTTTGAATTACAACAAAATAAGGAAATCGCTACATGAGAAATCGAGTGAATATCCAATGTTGTAAAAATTTGAATTTCAAACGCTCATAAAAATTTAGTTTTACTTTCCGGTAGAGATTTTTTTATTGATAAAGATAGACATACTTATGAGTAATCTTGTATTACATTTTCAAATCTTAGATTTAAAAAGAAAAATTTTTACGAATTCTTAACTCAAAATAATTTGCTAATTTT
>WHPZ01567909.1:0-15284 GCA_016617965.1 Macrosiphum rosae | reverse complement strand
CAATGATATTATATCGTTGAATTCAAATTTAATATCATCCATTATACAGTGACCTACTTGTAACCTACTGTACAGCAGAGCGACACCCACTTGCCCACCTTTTTTTGTTTAGATTTTAGAGAATTTGAGATTCTTTCATAATTTACATAGGTTTTGCGCAGTTCAATTTTGTTACAAGTTAAGTACTTATAATATTGTAATATCTATGGAACATAAGTCATAATAACGACCAAGTCGTCACAACTTCACTTTTAATTAGTTTAGTTATTCGATTCAAACACATATAGGTTTATGACAATAATACTAGGAATTTGATAGTTCAAAATATGAGTATAATATCATAATATAGAGTTTGAAAAAATTGATACATAGCGCACGTCTTGATAGAGTGGTTATACTACCAGATTAGCATTATTCTGTATTTCTGTAATAGCTGCATTTATATTATATTGGCAATAGCGTGACTGCACTAAAATGTGCCACACATTTACAAAATAAATGTATTGACTCTATTTTAGATTTGATGGGCGTTGGCTTTCCGACGAAAGTAAATATTTTATGCCTTTTATTGATTTGTATCTATATTCATCCTAGAACGCAATATTTATTTAAAGTAAAATAATTATTGTAACCATCGACAATATACTATTATACAATATAATATTATATAGTTCAAGGTAGGTATAGCAACTCCTGCACAAATGCACAATCAGCATAATATTTACATTTCTGACGGAAAAGTTCAACTACAAATCGTGTTTTTGTTTTTCATTTTGATTTATTCATGGAACTTTCCACTACAGATGAACATATGCCCTAGCTGCCATAAGTCGTGGTGACACATTGCAACCACGTCTGCAAAATGATGAAAAATAAAATCATATCTATTTTGTGTGCAGGAAAAATACCACCGTCATACGGTTTTGCTTCGAATGTCATAGTTTTATTTTTCGCAATAAATTCTTCAAAACACTCCAACAATTATTAGTTTCGGAAACAAAATTAGATAACGTGTGTTAACTATCTATATAGTTCATGAATTGAATGGTGTTGTGGCTCATAATATTATGTGATGGACTATACTAGGTACTTATTAGTGTTCACATCAAAAGTGGCCACTCAAATAGATTAATTAACTGAAGCGCATTAACTAATTGAAAACTTTAAGTAAAAATACATTTAATTTTTTAATGAATGTGATAGTTAAAATGTTTTATGACTTATGTGGGCTGTAATAAAAGGTTAAACGCACAGTAAAAAAATAGAAAAATAAAAATAAATAAAAAACGAATGTATAATATGTGGATGTATAAACACGTTTACCTATACACACTACCTTTATATTGCAGAGGTTTGTTAATTTGAGTTTATTCTTAAAAAAAAAAGGTGTGCATACGAAAACGAAATGCAAATACATACATAATAACATGATGAATCTTAGTATCGAAATCTAGTCGTATGTGAACGCTCTCCTGTCGAGAGGTGGCAAAATATATTCAACTTTTTCATAAAAAATATGTAAAATATAAAAACAACCCCACAACTACTTTGCGCGGTTCGTATTTTAAATCTTCTCTCGATCTCTAGCCGAATGTGCTGGTCGTTAATACGGCCGCTGCATGGATCGGACGGACGGGCAGAAAAACGTCCAACTTCGTAAAACTTCCAAGCCGCCTGTGTTTGCTAGCAAGAATCCCGAGGATATAGAATACCTACATCGAAACGCGATTAAAACATATTATTCTAGTCAGCCGATTGGCCCGTTTTAGACGAATTTATAATGTTTACATACTGCTGGCCGACCGGCGTGGCAGATGCCATTATACGCTAGCGATGAACAAAATAGAGTAATAAACATTTTACGAGCATTCGTGAACCACGGGCAAACACATTAACGTCGGCTGGAGGGGTTGGGGGAGGGAGTGAGTGAAAAAAAAAATGATTGTAAATTAATCAGGGTTATTGTTTATTTTAACCATTGAACTGTGGAGTCTGTTTGGACGGCCGACGATTGATGTACCGTCTATATCCGAGGCCATTTGCCAGCAAAACATATCGTCTTACAATAATGACTTTCATCTCTGTCAGTGACGTCATATGAAGGAAAAAAATAATATTATATAAATATTTTTCTAACGATCGTTCCCGTCCATATTTCTGTTTCATTAGACCTCAGGTTTCTTGCAATCAATAAGTCGGCCCGGATTGGGTAACGAACGGAGGGTGGAAATAAATGTACAAACAGTTGTCATTGTTCCCGTCCCTGGCGGCTCCTGCGCTAATTGTGTTCACTCTTTGGACAACGAGGTCTAATCGACATGGCAGGGAGTGGTGGAGGGAAAACTTTTTATAAACTTTGTACTTTGTTCGCATACGTCCCCTCGTCACTCCCTATACCAAACTACAGTAGTTTCCTCTGAGTTTTCAAAGAACGGTTATCCGGATGTTTGAGGAATACGAGTCCTGAAAAGACGAAACCCGAGTACTACGACTTGCGAGTTTATAGAAACCAAAACAAAAGAACAATATACATATTGAGTTCATTTTTCCAAGAACATGGGCACCATTGAAAACTTAACGATTCCTATGGCATTTCTTTGTGTGAAGACTATTTTTTAAATATTATTAATTTACCAAATGTTTAAAATGAGTTTTACTATTATGAAGTAATTTTTTCTCAACCTCTTAACTGTGAGAATGATTACAATCAGGTGCAGGTAGTTGAAACTGAGCTTTGAATATAATATATTATTATAACGGAGGTTTAGAGATTAACTATAATATTATGAAAATAAATATAAATTCACTACTTTTTCTAAAAAGTTTATATCAAATTCGTATAATGTTTAACATATACATACACTGCAAATACCTACATTCAACAATCTTGATTTTCCTCTATTGTGATATTAAGACAAATAAAAAATAAAATTATTTCATTATTTTTCGGAGAATAAGTAAAACATTTTGTCATGAATAAAAGTTAAAACAATTAGCTAAAAGGCTATTAATTGAATAAGAAAATAAAGAAAACAATCCCAATTGAATCCAAAATATGTATCTGTATTTATTAATTAGAATTTCATATCATATCTACGGACTACCCGACTACCCATCGTTTTTTAAATAAATGTTTAGTATAATAACTTGATGATAATTTATTTATTTTGAAACATCCGTAAAATGTGGATTCGCTTAAGTTTATATAAAGTTTTATATATAAATAAATTTACTTTATAATGTCCTTATTGAACTTTTAGATTTATAAATAGATTAGCAAAATTAGGGTCACGTAATTGGATAAAACTATATCATATTTAGTACCAAACGAAATCATTGAGTTTTAATTTGTAATTGACCGCATCTGTTGTATCTTTCTAAAGGGTAGGTAAACGGCAAGGTACGATAAGGTGTAGATGTGAAACGGGCCTCAGCAAATACAATATCACAAATTTGCGTTCAACTGAACCAATTTTGTATTGTTATATTTATTGTTAGAGTGAATTGATCTATTATCAAACTTAAATGTTAGAAAATATGTAAGAATGTTATTTATGTACTATGTATTAATTTTTAAGAGAGACAATATAAACATAATAAAATTGTAATATTTTATTTACTTGTAAAATAACTTAAATATTAAAATATTATAAAAATAAACAACGTAAAAATACAGATAATGTCTTTTCTTTAAATTGTAAATTAGGTCACTCTAATATCAAAGTTAACAATTCAAAATTGGTTATGCAGAATGGAAATGTGCTATATTATGTTATGTAGAACGTTTGAAAGCGGAGACAACACATGTGGGTGTGACGTTCTCTTGATATGATACAAATTGAAAAAACCTTATTAAAAAGTTTCTTGTACACTACGTATCATTGAATATTCCATGCGATACTTTAGATAGTACTAAAATTTACCTACTAGTAGTTAACCAACTAAAATTTAAAAATGAAACATAATTTATATTAGTTATAAGTATTTTTATAAAATATGTAAAAATAATAATATATTATAAGATGTTAATTACATAGTTTTACATTTAATAATTAAAGTATAGTATAGTGAAAGGTAACATTTTGTTACACATTGTTTTCAAACTTATTTTAGGTACTAATTTAATATTATCAAGAAACTAACTCTGTCTAATGTCTAAAAATGTCTAATGTAGGTACGTCGAAAAGAATATGGTTATAATTATTGAGCATAATAACTAATAATTTACCCCCGCTGTAGAGTAATGGTATTCAGAATATTATGTCAGATTAAAATAATTATAAATAGGTATACAAAATATACAGTTATGTAATAATCTGTATTATATTATATTTATATCTACCTATATAACCCAAATATCGTGTAGACGCATCGAGTAATCAAATTCGTTCCCGGGGAAATATATAGTTACTGTCAGAAAAAAACGTCACCGCCTAGACACTTAAACAATTAAATTATTTGAAACAGTGCTGCATTATGTATTGACATTATACTATTATAATAAAGCGCTATACGTAGCCTACGTGCAGTATTATATTTTATTAAACACCGTCAACACCAACATGCAACATTCAACATTGTGACTGTCGACTGTATGTCAAATCAATTCCACGCGTTGCAACGATACCGACCGCACACGTATAATACGGCCCCTTATACTATATTATCATACCTATTTATACGTCATAGGTGCATGGATAGGTCGCATTCGTTTCAGACACGATAGAAATATTATTTAAAGGCGGTAAAAAATAATTGTTTCTGACTCGGCGGCCGAGTCGTGTATAGTATGAGGTGCAGATGCATGAAAAACATTCGACTGGTAGCGGATGTTCTCGTCGAATATTTATCGTGTCCGTGTAAAATTCAAATAACAATGTCGCGTGTCGAATACGTTCGCACGAACACACACACACACACACACACACACACACACACACACACAAATAAACACTTGAGATATATATGTCTGTACGAAAATGCGGAATTCCGTGTACGAATATATATAAGACACTTTGGCCCCGCGGGACCCTCGTGGCAGCCCCGACAAAATTGGAGTTATCGCACGCGCTTTGACGTCTACGTCTGTTTACTTTGGATCATCAGACACCCGTCCTTCGCGGGGGCGAAATGTCTTTGTGTGAGTATCTCTGCAGCAGACGAACACGTTAAACGATGAACTCCAGACGAAGACGGTGTGCACTGTGCAGTGTCATATACATATAAATATTATGATGCATATACGCGACTATAATAATATTACGATCGAGCAGCGTAGTGTGGCTATATAGTAGTTGTCGTGTCTTCGTGTTCAGAACGCATTTTATTATCATAATAAAAGTCATAGGTATATAATATCATACTATTATAAATTATAATAATTATTATACACTGTGCAATGTATATAAATAACGAATCGTGCTACTATGCAAGTACCTATCGCGTACGCCGTTTGCAATTACCGCGGGTTACACGAGAGTAGGATTATAATAATTATTATAACATATACCTAGGTATAACGACTGTGCACATTTCACTGCGACCGCGGTCCGTCCTGCACTCAGAGAACCACTCAGGCACGCATGTCTGTATAGTATGTTGACGTGTAATATGGTTTTTATAAGGATACACGTATATTATGTTAGGTCTGTACCGGTGACGAATTGTTTCCCATATTATTACCGTGATTCAAATGTTAAACAAAAAGCGTCATCGCTGTAATTGGGATAAGTACGCCCAGGGCCCGTCACTATTATTTTTCAACCGCGTGGACACAGACCTCTACGAATTATTATTAAAATGACCTCAATATTTTTCCTCTACAAGTAAAATCTATGAATCATAAATATGTTTTTGTTAATAAGTAACCACGACAACGAAAACTTTACGAAAAATCTGTCGGAAACAAAAACGTGTATCCAGCCGAAACAAATATTTATGTAAAAAAAGTAGAAAATGTCCCCGTGATGTTCGACACAAAATAAAATATATATTATAATATATAGGCTATGTATTACCTGTAAGACTGTAACTATGTTAAATAACACTAGTGTCTAATATTATTGGTACCACATATTTTTACTACTTTCATAATTGTTATCATTATATATCAATAGTGCAATCAATATCTTTACATTGGTATAGTTTTAACATTTAAGTTCTCCCAATAATTGTAAATTGTCGTAATAAATAAATGTTATCTATTGTTTTATAACGTCAAAAAAATTAAACTCTAATGACGTTAAGTTTATAGATATGTCAGGAAAACTATTTTAATAAAAAATAATAAAGTGATTTATAATTTTTCCGTCAATAAAAAGCAGTGATAAAACGAACTGTAAATATTTACCGCATCTATTTACTATTTAGTATTGAAACATAAGAAATATAAGTATGAAATATAATTTTATTTCCAACCTAAAATCATAATTTCTAGACACGACTAGACATTTTAATAATTGCTATCGACGGTTTTTTCTTAATGGACAAAGTTACAATGATTACCATAAGCTAACCGTTCATTTTATTCGTTATTATTATTTAAGTTCTTTCTTTTAAATTAACAATATAATTAATAATCATACATATTATAAGAACCTTTAGGGATATAAAGCAGATGCCATATATTTAAGTTACATTGTCGTAGAGAACTATATTTCTATACAACACAATTAACATAAATACGTACCTATATAAGGGTATGAATATATTATTTATATAACAATGTTACCCATTAATACATAAGCCGCGACTAAGGCCACGACCATATTACTGAATCGAAACTGTTATAAATAAGTAAATATATTATCCAGATGAATAACAATTTTCTTCTAATAAAACGCGTAAATTAATGAGGACTGCAAACTATTTTAAGTTGATGCACGCTTTCAATGTGACTTTTTCCGTTTTCACACAGTCATTGATACCCCACACATTGGTTTCTTTTTCCAGACATTAAATTAACATATTTTAATTAATATGAAATAAAACAATAAAAAAGTAAAGTTATATTGAATAAATAGTAAATAAATATTTCCCATTTTTAATAAAAATGTATAAATAATAATTGTTTTTTTACTAAAAACTTTTATTGTATAGGTATTTAAAAGGTAAGAACCTGTAGTCCTATTGTTTTTTAAACAGAAATCTAAATTCATAAAAATACTTTTCCAACATACTGCGAATCTCTACTTTTAACTAGATACTAGATTGTTAAAGCTGTTAAAAACTTAGATAAATATCTCAGCGATACAGCATACAAAATGTATAGAAATAGAATGTGTATTTGAATTAATTAAATTAAAAATAAAGAAGTTTCGAATTTAAATAGCAACAATAGAATTACAAATAGTATAATACATTTTACTTAAAATGTATTAACTAAGTACCATGAACGACCTCCGGTGTTTAGTTCTTACTAATATAATAACAAATTTTCTGTTGAAATGCTTTAACCATTAGAACAATAAAACATTTTAGATTCTGAGTGAAACGATGAATGTATTGATTTTACAATGATGTGTGATTTTTTTTTGGGTCTGTCATCGCGTTTTAGGACAGTAAAAATGCTTAGATTTTCTTCAACAGTATCTTTTCTGATAGGAAAAACGGAAATTTTTACACACAATCTGTTTTCGAAAAAATCGATTTTGGTTTTTGGTGTAACTCCAAGTTACCGTAGATACATAAAAATTTTAATGAATATGTATTATCTACCTACCATGTACGATATTTGTAATAATTTCACAAACTATGAAAAATATGTTTAAATGAAGACATTAATTAAAGTTAAATTTTCAATTATTGATGAACTACTCTGTTTTAATTTCCAATATTTATTTCTGATATAAAAAAAACACATCTTAAAAATCGATTGCTCCATTGAATACCGCTATAATGTTAAAAAATATACATTTTAAATTCAATTTTTAGACTTTTTGAATTATAAAAAGTATTCTTAAGAAATGTTTTAAGTACTTTTAACTATCAGTATAAATAGTGTGAATAATCTATAAAATGGTATATTGTAAAATTGTTTTCAAGTTATTATTAATTATTAAAAACCTATTAATAGGTAGGTACTAAACATAAACAATTGCTTAGTAAATAACAATAACTTTGAAACGTACCTATACATTAGAAAGTGTAGTAGTAGGTATCACTAAAATATTATATATAGAATACTGAATAAACTCGTCACAAATGTGTGGTCCATGGACGCATTATCGTGTGAATAATAAATAGGTAGTAATTATAATGAAGTCTCTCTCACGTGACTTATTATTTTTAATAGTTAATGTACAATTATGAATCCAGCATGGTATAATTTTTAATTATGATTACAGTATTTAGACTAATTTCTTTCTAATTTAAATTCACGGAAAAACAACTAATATAGGCAAACTATGTTATGTACCCAATATTCGATAGGTAGTCTAATAGCATATATGTCGACATGCAAAATATAGATATTACCATAACTAAGAGCCACACCCCACACCAGCATGTGTCGTCACTGTCTTATACAAACGTTATTCAACATAGTAAAATTGTCTTCATCTGTTACAACGGTGTGTTGTGTGTATAGTACCTAATCTTCAATCAGAAAGTGAATTGACGGTACATCAAACGTAAAGTTAAGAACATTCCCTGTGTTTGTACGATATTTAAATGTTTAAGAAGTTATGAGTAAGTATAATATAAAATATAACAGTTTAAAAATGATCGTCACTCGCGTTATTATAACATCGTTATTATCACAGATAATGTTACTAGCTTTAAGTTTGATAACAGCTAGTCAATTAACTCTATTACTGAAGGTTCCTACACAAAATTGGAACTGCTGAACACAGATTTGGTATGTTGTCCGTTTGTAAGACGGGGACAATACTTGCGGGTATGGCATCCCCTTAAATATATTTGTTTTTTATTCAAAAATATGATCACAATGAGTTTATTGTAAATGTATAGGTATTTACTAATTACATGCATTTATTATAGTTAACATTATATTAACTACATTCATTAACCTAGACTTCTTCTGGCCTACTCATGAGCTATGTTCGTGTGCACTTGTGTCATTTTGACACTAAGGTAGTAGAACAAAATGATGGATACCGTCAGATGAACTAAGATGCGAGTGACATTGTCAACGCCCAAACATTACTCAAAGCTTTATAATATGAACAATATTTCTTTAAAGAAACTAAGTCATCAATGGCGAATATAATAGATTATATCGCAGAACAACGTTTAAAACGATAAGCTTTTCACGGTGTTTATTGGTTTGTAAACATTTAGAAATAAATATCTGCAATTAATACAACATATTTATAGAAAATTTAAAAAAGAATATTCAGCACGTTTTTTTTTTCGAACAACAACTATGCTAATACTAGAAAACAAACTTAAGATTTGAGTCTTCCGCTCTATATTGTTGCAACATAGTTTTAAAAATATTTAATTCATAGTACCAATCTCAGTTTTATGATCTGTTTTATTTCTGTTTTCACCTTAAAACTCGTACTTGTTTTTGAGTAATGTTATTATTATTATTTATCCTGTATCTAATATTAACTAGTACTGTGTATATTACTATTATGTTTATTTCTGTACTCTGTGCACACTGCTTCGTTAACTATTCTGAACCAAATTTAAAAAAAAAAAATGTTTTAAACAATTCTGGGAGAAGACGGCGCTATGCCCCCCCCCCCCTATATAATATTACCAAGTTTATTTGATGATCTATTTATATTGCTTACCTACATATTATTGTAATTTATTTTATTATAAGTAATACGCGGTAGATTTAACTAATTTTTGACGAAAACATTACATTTATATTTTATAATATAATTTATATTTAAATAGTATACCTTATATTATATTATTTAAGAAAGTACTGAGAATTTTTAATTTTAGCACACAAAAGTACCACCTATGTTCATTTTCCTATCAGAAAATAAATTGAAGTTAGACATTTTTTCTACTATAAATAGTGTCATTAGACACACAAAAAAACACACATCATTGTAAAATCAATACATTAGAATGAGTAACTAGGAGCTGGCTACTCCGCTCAGACTCTAAAAATGTAAGTGGTATTTTTTTAAATTATATACTGTTATAGTAAAATATTTTACAAACGATACAAATATTATATAATATTATATTGTAGTATACAGTAAATTAAAAATAAACTTTGGTCTATACCAATATAAAAATATGATAACACAAGTTTTAATCAGGACAGAAAATCGATATTTTTTTCTTATATGCTGTAATACGTAGGTAGATATTGGTTAAAATAATAAATTACACTATTATGAAATCATTGTTTTGATGAAATTGAATGCAAAACATAGATTTTGGGCAGTCGTGCTGAATGACGATAACGGTTGCTTAACCACTTTCTACACACCATTTGGTTAACATGAGACCTTGCATTAATAATGTTTTAAATAACAAACCAGACAAGAGACAAATGAACAAATAAAACTTAATGCAGTGAACTATACTTATTCAATGTTAAATTATTTCATTACAATAACCCAAAATGGGAAATATTTTGAAAATAAAAAAAATAAATAAATTCTTTTAACATTGCATTCAAATAATAATTTAGTTAACGAAAAATTATAGGAATATATATTACAACAATTAGAATACTATTTACCAATATGTTACAGTTTTTCCGTTTATTAGTTAGTAGGAATAATACGCATACAAAAATGTAACAAACAACTCTGTTATATTATGATAGTATACGTATAGTTATAGTAATAATTATTAATTATAATAAATACATTAGTGTTGTGACGTGATAAAATTAATTCGAGATTAATAAAAATGGCGTCCATACAACAACTATAATATTTTTTTTATATATATATATAAATGAAGCTGCTGATTTATTCACACTATGTGATGTTACTGCTGTATTTTACTGCGCATTTTGGATATTTTATGTCCAGCAATCAAAGTTTTTAGTACGCAGACAATTTTATCAACACCAGATTATTCAAAGCAAGGTATTCTTTTTATAAACAAGACTGTTGTTCAACTTACTATATATGAATTAAATACAAAACTGAAAAGAAACCCATTAGGCTATTGAAAAAAAAAACCATCTGACGCTAATATTATTTTCAATATAATACTTCAACGTGAAGCTAACCTAATACCCCTTGGAGAAAACTAAACCGTCAAATCGATAGCAGTGTATATACGAACACTCCGAAAAGAAAACACCTGAACTATAGTTTATAAAAAATGTATTTAATGTACGGATATATTCTTCTAATCCCAGTGCCCATTTCATCGATATGCGTCTATAGTCTAGTGTGGTGGGACTCGCAGCAGCTGTATATTATGATAAAATTCAACAATGTCAATCAAACATCCATGGTAGAATTTTACGGACTTATAGTTCTACTTAAAGCAATTCAAGCAGTCACTGAGATAGAAAAACAAAAATCGACATCTGTAGTTGTGACACGCACATGCGGTGCCACATCCAATTTTAAAACAAATTTACAGTTAGATTAGATCCTCCAAATTTAGGAATTAGCGACCTTATTTACCAATCTAATAAAGATAATATACGCTTTATGTTATGCACTCCAGGGCATTGTAACATAAAGAGAAACGAGCCGTCCGCTATTATCAGCCTGAAACGCAATAAACAATACCAACAGTGAAACACTATCTTTTTCGCCACAATATAGTTGACATACACATAAATGTAGATAAGCACCACTGCATTAATTAATAGAACACTGAATGACACAATGTTACGGAAAACAAATTAAGGGAAATAAAACACTCCGTTGAACTCTAGCCAAAATACAATAGTTTAAACCGTAAATAAGAAGTCGTATATATACTAAATAGACACTAGACACTAGAATTGGCCACACGCGAATCTAATGTGGACCCAATGGGATTGCCAATATGAAATACAAAAATCACAGTTAAACACATTATTGTTCAATTATTACCGAGGCCAGAAATTAATCCCACATTTTTCAAGCAATCTGTAAAATGAAATTTCAATTTCAAAATGAAACGTTTCCAGATATCAATAGACAATAGAATAATCTCCTTCAATAAAAAACTTTAAATTGATAACTTAATATTATATATAAAATATTGTTTATTTTTATTTAAGCTTTAATGTTTACTAATAACTTTGTAGTTGATACTTAAACAATAAAATAAAAACAATTATGTAAACCTAAAAAAAAAGCACAAGTATAATATTACTAAACAAAAATAACGTAAATACACTTTACATAGTATGTATAGGGGTCCACTACCTATACAGTCTTTTGTTCAAGTATTTAATTATTAAACGTGTTGCTGAGACCTGAGACAATATTATTTAAAAAGCAACGATAACACATCTTTAATAACTGTTTTCAAATTTCGGCAACTTTTAAAAACAAAATTTCAACTTCTAATTTTCACATTACAGGTTTTTTCCAAAAAATAAATTGCTTAAAAAAAATTGACTCACAATGATTATTTTTTAACTAAAAATAGCGATATTGGATAATAAATTATATTTTATTTTTTAACTACAATAATAGTTTATCGTTAATACTCGTAACTAAGCACGAACGTTCCTCTATAATAATTGTATGTAAATTATGATATTAAGTACGGATAATATTATCGTACAACTTGCCGTAAACCAAACAGCTATGATACATACAGTCATACGTATACTGTTTAGGTAGGTACATACTACATAATATTATTTTATGTATACAGTTCAGCGACTGATATACATTTTACGTCATAAAAGAAATGCACTCAAAAGACAGTGAGTTATTATATAGATGCAAAAGTCAAAAAGTTATTACATTAAGAACACGAAAGTAAACTTTTACGTTTTATAATTTTTTTAAATTTGTATTAAAAATTAAAATTAAATAATTAAATACCTAAATGATAATAAAATAATAATACATGCAATATTTCGTGACTGGTATACATCGGTGAAGTTTTAAAATCTAGTAAAACTCGAAATAATATATGTATATATACATATATATATATACATGAACGCATTTCTCGAAATGTGATAAGCCCCGTTACACATATATTTTTACACCATTAAATATCAAAATCTGTAGTAATAATAATACGTTACGAAACGAAAATTACTTTGGAAGAGTTTTTGCATAAATTAGTATTGCGAAAATAAGGATATTTGGACTAGTGACAATTTAAAAACCATTTATTATATAGTAATGAATCGACGGAAATAGAGAGAATGAGAATGATGCCTCGAAATAGTGGGTAGAATAATCATATACGTAAACACAATTTTCTATAATATTATCCATCTCTACAACTTCCAGTTCACGAAACGAACACATATAATATAAAAGGGACACTTGAAATATTCACGTAAAATTTGCATGCAATTTACAGTCTATTAAACTATTAAATCAGCTAACACGTAATCGCGAAGCTCATCCAACCATTATGGGACGAAGAAAAAAATAGACCACTGTTGATGCTAATGTGAAAAACTCGTGAATTATTTATATTTTCATAAATATTAAACTTGCGTGATTCCCCTCTATCTAGTTTTTTTTTCTATCGTTCGCCGTTTCTTTGCCTTTAAAGCTATTCCTTATATGCGAATACATTTTTTTATGCCATCATTATCCATTCCTAAACGATAACCAAGGCTTTGTGTGCTAATGAGATGTTATTATTTATTCTTGTTTGTCATGCGATCGCCAACTATTGTGAATTTATTTAATTACCTGAGGTTTAATATTTCAATTTTAAATAAACCCGGCTACACGCGTCCCCACGAGTGCACTTAGAGCAGTGTTGTCAAGACTGGGCAATGCGGCAAAATATTGCGTTTTTTTAATCTAAAAGACGACATCATGCAATAATGGCGCATATAGCTGTGTAGAAATCCATTCAAGTACTCGTAAAAATCGAAAGGCTTAACCGTAAATATAACGTCTTGGGACGTTAAAAAATAATAGATTTATTACGACCCGGGCGGATAGAAGAAATGGGAGAAAAATAACACTGGGCTGTAAAAAAGTTTTATTAGTATTCTGTCAGGCGGTTCATATGGTATTCAACTGTCGTTTAAACTTCGTAGATTTTACTCCGTTAGCTATAATCCTTGTTAAGCTATAATCTACTCTGATTAATCGACAACGGAATACATTTCCTCGCGCAAATTAAAGATATCAACTCGGGGCCCACGAGACTTTAATTTGTTAATTATTATTACCCTCGTAATAAGGTAATTTATGATAAAAGTTTCATATGAAATTTTTTTTTTTATTGGGTTCTATATCAATATGGAAAGGTTTTCCCTCATCATGTGTTTTTCTTTTATAATATGTTGTATATTTTTATTATGTACATTATCCTATTTACGTATTGTGTTTGAAATACAGATTGTATGTTTTCCCAATAAATATAAAAAAAATTGTTTAAACATATAATATTATGATAAAATATTGTTGTATGCAGGTTGGCTCATATAATTTTCCTTGATAGCTCCATAGCATACACACAATTATTTTCACAATCATTACTTTTGCCTATATTTTAAACGCTATACATTATTTATTTATCGGGAAAAAAATACGTTTATTTATTAAGATGTATTGAGTTTTCTAAACTAGGTAAATTTACAATACTATAAAGTAATAATTATTTTTAAATATTTTATATAGTAGTATACGTACAATTATCATTTTGTTTGTTGAAAGTTACTTAAAATAATATATTTTTTTAAATGAGTAATACAAATGTAGATATGGAGTGGGATTTTCTGTAAAAAAAAATGTACTTATGTAGTTATTTGACGGCATAAATAAAGTATTAGAACAATCTTAAACAGTATAAAAAATAAATATAATTATTGCGAAAGTGATAAAAAATATTATATGAAATAGTAAGTGGATGATTAAAGTACCTACCTAATTAATACCGTTATAATAATCATTTTACTGCATAACTAATATACTAAAAAAGGTGGGTAAGTGGATGTCGCTCTGCTGTACAGTAGGTTACAAGTGGGTCACTGTATAATGGATGCTATTAAATTTGAATTCAATGATACAATATCATTGTATAAGAAAAATGATTCTGAGCGAAGACGGTATGTCAGTCTAGGTTTAAGACATACTATATACATATCTATGGTATTAAAAAAAAAATTGACCAATAATAAATTCCAAATTAATCATATCACAATATCCATTAGGTACTTATAACACGTTATACATCAATAA
>WHPZ01567890.1:0-13597 GCA_016617965.1 Macrosiphum rosae | reverse complement strand
AAAAAAAAAATGTATTTACTTCAATAAGTGTTTCGGTTACGTCACGGCGTAGTATAGTAATTTCGACCGAATAACGTCAAAGCTCAAAATGTCAATAAAAATATTGTGCACAATATTCGTAATACCTTCGATTTGTCAATAATTCGTACCGGTATGTATAAAATATTTAGTGATACTTTTATTTATTTATTATAGTCGTGCAAGTATAATATTATGGTCATCTACGCTGCGCAGTCTTTAAAGTTACAACTTGTCCCGAATTACTTGTATCATTTATTTTGTTTCGTGTTGTGATTTTTATTTGATTTTAAACTGTCTGAATTAAAATGTTTACAGTCTCGCAACGCGATTGAAACAGCTTTTTTTTTATATCGTGGTACTCCGTAGACGTTAACTCGTGGCCATATATTTTGCGCACCTTGAATTCCTCTCCCCACGCTGCACCGAGTAAAAAGAGCGAACATATAAGTTGAAAATTTACCCACGCATATAGGTGCAACTAGATGGTGATGTGTGGGAGCTTAGCCCCCCCCAAATATATATTGGATGATAAGTCACGAATAATATTTTCTTCGATGAAGCATAAAATTGGCTAAGAACGACTATGATGAAACTTGCAATACTGTTTTTCAAATTTGGCAAATTCTTATAGATTTGTTGTACTATTTGAGGAGTGTCCCCGTGACGATACAATCTTCTTTTTTCAAATGATAACCAACATTTTTACTGCAAATTATTTAGTTAATTTTTACTTGTGTATACATTTAAACAATTGAAAATAAAGTGCTTAAGTATATTTAAAAATTACAGTAATCAGAATTTGAATAAAAAATACATTGTTCGAGAATAATAAGGGTGGACGTGCTCGGTGAATCATACTTGATAATTATTATAAATACGTATATAAATATTGTTGTAAATTTATATTTATTACAAGCCGTTTAAAAATATAACCAACTTAGTAGAAAGATGTAGGGGAAATTTCCACACAGATTAATGGGGAAACATTTGAGGGCTACTCCCCACCAAAAAAAAAAATTAGTTATAATTTTGCTTTTGCTCGCACTTGTCATAATATTATGTAACTATGTAGACATTTAAGAACTATTAATTATCTGCACAATATCAAAGAGCGACTTTTCCACACAGTGAGAGTGCCCGTTTGAAATTTAAGTTTAGAAAGCAATTTAGTACAGACAGTTTTAGCTAGTTGTTCAACAATTTATAGTCGTAAGTCTGTGTAAAGTAAACCTCATGATTCGTCTCATGTATATGAATAAACCAAGGATGCTGAGGAAATAAGACGGATAATGATAGATTATTATTGTAAAGGCTGAGTGGTATGGATTTGCAGGGATAACGGTTTGGCGCTATGCCTCATTTGCATTCGATAAGCCCAAATAGGCTTCTTATAAGGATTCACATATATAAATAATAAATATATAATATTATAAGTAGTATGAGTTGATACTGTGAATTCAAATATAGTACCTACGTAAATCCAGACTATTTTCATCCATTATCAAAATAAGAAATTGTCCTATTAATCTGAATAAGTACGTACTTATCATTTTCTGGCCAAAAGATTGTTCTATATATTTTTACGTACTGGTAATACATATTATTTTATCATTGTGATAAAATATAATTTTTTTAATAATAATATAGAACTAAATCAACTTTTAAAACACAAATAAAAACAATGAAACAAATTATTGTCAATTTTTTAATCACTTATATAGTATATTATTATTATTATTATTATTATTTTTTTTTTTATTGATCCTTAAGCCCGGCATCTATGGCCATAAGCTGTTTGTAGGGTTGTTTTATTGTGGTGGTGGCAAGGTTTGGAAAGGTGAGTTTTTACACGTGAGTGTTTGTGTTTGGCAGAATTTTTAAGTGGCCACTCGTAGATATCTGCCATGCCCGGGTGTGGGGTCTTTCTCCCCGGACACCGTGACTGCCCGAAGAAAAATGCCACCCGTAGCCGGGATCGAACCGGCATCGGTGCTCGTCAAACCGACGCCCTAGTCAGCTCGGTCATTCCGTCCCCCTTTTATATTATTAATATCAGTAGTGTTATACATACTTATGTTATACCTAGTAATATATATATATATAACATTATAAGAATACGAATCAATAGATTAGTCGTCATTTGACATTTCATACATAAAATAAATACAGTAGATATCACCTATATAAATTATAATGACATATTTGTACTAACGACTTGGCGTCAAACGTCCCGGAAAATTGACTAACATTAATAGGCTAATTAAAATATTGTTGTTACAATGTGATAGTGTATAATAATGTCAATAATGATTGAACATTTACAGAACCATTTATAAAAATTCCAATATACCTAACATGGGTAATAATCAAGACAACAAAGTTTATAATAGTTTTAATTTAGTCCACAACCAATTTCAGCCACCACCCCAAAAACATCCATTAATGATTTTAGATACAGCTAGGTCCCCCAGTAGTTTATTTTGAGTTAATAACTTTTAATTTGTTATCACTTTCCGTTTATATTATATAAATGTAATTTATAATCATAATGACTATATAAACAGTCACTTAATGGTCGCTATATTAATACGATTAATTAGAGGGAAATCAACGGGGAAACGGAAAACGGTATCTCATTTCCGGAAGAAAATCGTCCCAACCAGTACAACGCATAGTGCACTAAAACACACTCGCTGGACAGATTACGTAAACAGTAAACAGACATATTGTCAAGGCTGGGCAAGTTAATGATTTTTTTTAACTCAGTTAAGTTAAAAGTTAACTTTTTATTAAGTTAAAAAAAGTTAATTTGTTTATACCTACAACGCTGGCGTACTTAATTTTTTCTAACCCAAAACTAAATTATAGAGTATAGACCATAGAGTTTATAATTTATACAATATTTCCATATAAGTCAGATTGCAGGAATTATATACATTTTTTAACTTTAAACGGTAAATATTTTTTGACATGAAAACGAAGCAGACTTCAACAGTGAAATGTAATAAAATTAAAAACAAAATAAATTAACTTAACTTAAAATGAAATATTAATTCGTTAATTTCACGTCAACTAAAAAAAGGAATTTAGTAAGATGACATTTAAGTTGATGAAAATCCAAAAGTAACTAGTTAAGTTAAAAAGTTAAAATTAAATTAACTTTTTAACTCGTTAATGCCCAGCCTTGCATAATATTGTCCTCTGAGAGCGCAAAATATTATTATATTAATATAAATTTACGAATACTGTAAACGCGCCACGACTTCGCACGGCTATCCGATTTATTATAATAATATTATGATAAGCAATAGCCACTGTTATTATTGTGTATGCGCCGACGTCAGACCACGTGTTGCTCGGCTTTGAAAAATTTAAAAATAAAGTGATTTCGCGACTATAATAATTAGATGTTTGAATTTTATTGCAAACCGCGCCGCGCTTAGGGTCGCGGAACAATAATAATAAACGGAAAATGTCCGTTAAAGATTATTATTGCACGTACTGCACCCTCTGCACCCTCTGGCACCCTCCTACGTGTATAGTATATTTGTGTAATAGTAATAATATGTCTTCTATAATAATATTTATACCGAGGGGACCCTCCTGTTCGTAAAACTTCTCGACGGCCGGTGTGTATATTTATATACGGCATTACTGTAATATTATTCGTAACTTTATTATACGCGATTATTAAATTATATTTTAGCGCATTAATCGATTTCGTTTTTTTATTCAATCTGGTTATTATAATATGACGTGTTCCGACGTGACAATATTGCATTACACTATTCTAATTTACATTATAATGACTACTATGCAGCGGTTCGTATAGTATAGACAAATAGAAAATGCACTTTTCATAAATCATCGGTGATAAAAAAATAATAGATATAGTGTAAACAACTGTTGACTAGATATGTTAACGACTTTACAAGAGAATGTTATTATAAATTATTCAGTACAACACATATAGATAATGATAATATGCGATATTTTTCTATTGCATATAAAAAATATAATACTAATACTAAGTTTTAGTTTCTGGGTGAATCGAGAAAAGCTATTCGTAATATTTAAAATATTTTTCGTTGTTTACTATTGTATTTATAGGTGTACCATATTATATCATACGTAGCATCGAGCACCATCAGACATTTTCTGTTTTTAAATGACAACCCCCCCCTCCCCACTCTTTTTTTACTGTAAATAATTTAGTGGATAATTTTTTTGAAAATAATTATAACAAGTAGTTCGTTATAGCTATTCAAATGTTCGTACTAGGTAATAATAATAAATATTATAATAGGTAATCCTTAATAATCGTTTTACAAAAGTATAAAATATATGTACCTAGTGTTGTATCTTGTATTTATTGGAAGTATTTATTTAAATGAAACAGATGAAAAAGACATTTTTTAAGTAGTCAGCAAACTCTCAAAAATTTGGAAATATGGTCTTTAGATATTATATTTAAGAATTCCAAAAACCTGCAGGGTTAGAACTACTGAGCTACTGGAGGAAAAAAGGGGGGTGGTGGAGCACGGTTGGTGAATCATCCTTTACAACTGAAATATCATCTGAAATGAGTTGAATGGGAAAAATCGAATAAATCAAAGCAGGACATTATAGGAAATAGGAACATAAGCCATAACATGTATTATAATAATTAATAATAATATAACGCTTAAAAGTTTTATCCAACTCGGCGATAGCCATAATTTCGACAAATATTTCATGTGAATCCTATGATATGGCGCTGTACCTATAAGGTTGACAATAATAAAATAACGTATTAACGTGTTAATGGATAGGTACTACTATTTATAGTTTTATAGGTCTATGGGTACTACCGGCGATCGAATAATGTTTGTATTCAGCGTATTTGAATTTAAAAAAAAAAACGCATCGGCACAATTATTGTTAATGAGTCATGACCGTAATATTATAATGTTCATTAAAACATAATATATATTATATAGGCGTGGTCAAGTGTTAAATTTCATTAACGTCTGGTTCAGGAACAATGTGTATGCTCATGTGAAAATGTGTTTTACCAAAATTCTGATAACTATATATCGATATTACGCCATCACTGCAATATGTCAATCAATATACGACTATAATATTACAGTATGTCAGTATATAATAATAAAATGTTGAATTGAAATTTGAATAAAAAAAAAAAAAAACCAAACTCGACTAATAATGTGGAAACTGTTTATAATAAACTATTACATTATAATATAATTTATACACTACACACACTAAAATGTCCCACGGGCATAAAAAAAAACATTATTTTATTATAAGACGGATATTCCGATAGCGGTTTCGAACAAAATATTATAAATTTTGCGATAACGCACATTTCAGTATTATCAATTCATTAGTTTGATATATTATTATAATAATTATATTGCAATAAATTTACATTATTCACTTATATTTATAAGTACACATTATATTTGTATATATATATATATATAAATATCTAAGGTTTTATTTAGCATCGAATACTTATTTAAGTATAAAATGTATATTAAATACATTTGAAAAACATGGTAAATATTATACACCATAGATGTCCATGTGAGTTCTTCAGGGCTAAAATTCGTAAAGGTATATTATTTTTTTACCAGTTTATGAATATTTTCGAAGTTATTGAGAGGTGACTACTGACTGCAAGTTCCCACTAGAAAGTTGAAAGTCGTATGAAAGTTGATTTGGAATTTTTTTTTTATATTTTGTATTTTTAAATATGGGCCTAAAAAAAATATTGCATGCCAAACAGTTCAGTTAAGAACAGTTTTTTGAACGCGATGATTCATCGTTTTCCAATATTTATATCAACACACCTCCATCAATATTATACACCCGCATAAATATAAATATAAGGTTATACTGGTACATTGTGGTATATACCCACAAATATAATAAATCAACTTTACTAGTAAACTAGACTGTACGGGTCTTCTTTTTTTTTTCTTTTTTTTTGAACAAACATTTTCAAATGAACTTGCACGTTTTTATTATTTGTTACAAATGTTTACGATAAACGTAGGTAATAATATAAATTGCTCTGAAATATTATCTTACCGCAATATCAATAATTGTTTATTGTTATTGTTTAATTACGTTTTTATATTAGTCTTTTGACTATTGAAGAAATCCCAGGCCGCGTAATACAATGACAACGAAGGCAACGTACAGGAATACTCATATTACATTATAAATTAGGCGCACTTCACCTGCGAAGGTTTACGCCTCACTATTGTTTAAATTTGAAATCTGAGGTCATACATCTCACCAAGAATGGGAAACGATTTAGAGTAGGTTGAGCACCAGCCGTATTTTTACTGATAAATAACCAATTTATAATATACAGAAGTGGATCGGTAACATTCGTATTGCGATTACCTCAATTATTGTAACATTAAATTCGGATGGACTTGCAAAGATTTTAACATTTCAGCGTAAAAAAATGATGGTACCTACTTTGAATATTATGTTTATCCAGATACTTCTGGTGGGTGCACATTTGAAATATTTTTCATAATATATTTGTTTTAATTCAATTTTGGAAAACATAATAATTAATTGCCAATTATGTAATATTCCTTGGATATGTCATTTTATTTTATTTTACTTATACTCAGTATCTAATTTAAAAGTAGGCCAATAGCTATTGCTGTTAAAGCCTAAAAGATAATAATAAAAAAAACATTTTTTTTTTTTTTGTTGTTTTATGCAATATCCTCTTAAGATTGATAAGTTGTGTACTACGGTATATGTGCCTATATATACCAATTGCATGTATATATATATGTGTTTATTTCAAAATTTTAGCCACTACTGTAAATCTAACCACATCGGATGACTGGATATTTTTCAAGTTTACAGGGTACATTATAGTTCCATCCCAGTTCTAAATAATTTTTGAAAAATTAAATGCTTTTTTGATAGTTTCAACTTAGTAACTAACGGTTTGTTTGTATCATTTTTGTTAATTACCTAAAACGATTTCAAACTAGGTATCATCTACCTACCTATCTAAGTTAAATGTAAGAATATCTTATTGTAATGAACTTTTAGATTTTTAGAAAAATGTATTTTTATTTGTTTGCACTTAAGTATGTAATATCTTTTGTTATTGTACAAATATTTAAATGTTTTATCTCGTAAACATTCAACTTTATATAACAATTATTATCTATTTTAATTCTGTTTTTTTTTTTTTCATTACGAAATCACACTATAGGGTAATGCGTTACAATTTTTCTTAAGTAGTTGCATGTTTTTCTATGCATTTGAGAAATGTTGTTTCTATTTCCTAACATAATATTTATTTAAATTCATACACTTTTTAATATATTTTTATAAATTGTTGATTTGTGGCCCAATATCGTTATTTTAATTTTAAGTGCATTACAATAGTAATAATTTTAAAGTGTAACAACCTCAAACCTTTACTACCAACTGACATCAAAATTAAAATCATACCTATATACTTGTTTCATGCAAGCATACATACATACATATGTCATACATACATCTGTATAGTCAAAAAAATTAATATACTGCGTTTTTACTTTTTAATAGACCACAATGCTGACAAACAGAGTAGTTGCTAATATATAATATGTACATGAATTCACAAGTGTTTAATTGTCTTGGTATTAAGCTTGTATTATAAAACTGATTATATAATCAATTTTTGGATTTTAGTTTAATACATACGTTTTGTTCAGTGGGAAACTTACAGTGTCTTCGGCTCTTCGTTGTATAGTTATTATTTAGGGCCGATGTAAACATTCGAAATCCGAATACACATCTGCGTACACAGTGCCTATACTGTTATTGTACCTGCACTCTTGAAATTATATATTTGAACTCTACAGAGAGTAGCGGCCAGAGAGTATTTTTTTTCGAACAAGTTAAATCTATATCCATCATGTGGGGATGTGGCCACCAGCGTTATTATAGTTTTTCCAAAAAGTTTTGGAATAACAATAGTGAATAATGCAATTGAACCGATGAGACATTAAAAGATAATAAGTTAAAATATTCATACATTTTACGGCTGATCCAATGTAAAAGATTTACCATCCATAGTAGGTACCTCCTTCAGTATTAGGTATGGTATAAGAGTATAACTTGATTTATATAACTATATATATATATAGCGATAATTTATGCTTTAAAAATAGCTGATTACTATTTCGAAGGTGATATCAAATAATGCTTAAGTGTTCCTCGTCGCTCCCATTAAACTACGTGTTTCCCAAACCTTACCAAAGACGCAATACTAAGATATTTTATTTTTCGTAAAGTCCGACACGTTCTACGATGATTTATTGCGTACGAAAATTACACCAAAATACCCCTGAATCGATCAACTTGTAGTATAAGGCAAGCACACGGCCTTGTACTTTGTTGTGCATTCAAAATTCAAATCCATTCGAATTATGTATAAAAGTCTGAAAGTCGCACTGTAACATTAGACGAAACCGAAATGTTAGTGTTATTTGTTGACCATTATTTACTATAATATTTTATAGTAAATAATAATAGACAATATAATATATAATACAGATGACATTTTTACTAAACTATTTAAATTATTTTGTTTAATTATACTGACACATTTTGTATTAATATTGTTTGCAAATACTTACTCTATAATATCACTCCAGTGGCGTACCCATGCGAGGGGGAAGTTTTTTGGGCCTAAGCCCTCCTCCCCCCAAAAAAAATGCTGAGTAGTGAGCAATGGCAATCTATAACAAACGAGCTATATTATGTATAAGTATTTGCGTATATAATTTTAAAGAAAATTAAATACACAAACAACAGTTTTTCTATCTTATAGCTAAGACGTGTTCAATCCATAGCGTATATAAATGTCATTTCACGATGAGAAATATTTTTAAGGTCCCATGAATTTACCATCTTCCCGGCCTCTCGCATATCTACCTTAAAAAAAACTATACAAAGTTAAAAAAATTAATTCAAAGCAAATAAATTTCTTCCTCGATTATTATTGTTGTCCGGTACATTTATAGTACAAATATACACAGAATGAACAGCACTACAGTATACATATTAAACATACAAATCATAAATACATATTAAACTAATCAATAATCGTTAAAATGACGTATATATTCAATTGATCCTTTGTAATATGTATAAATATATTCACGATTCACATAACTATAATTAAATTAGATAATAAACAATCAATAACTAGGTGTTCAAGGCTACATTTTAAATTAATACTGTTATTTTATAATTTGATACCTATGCCTATAATAGCATAATAGTGTTATGATATGATATAATTTTGTTAAATTAAATTAAACTCAATAAAAATGTTTTGTAAATATCTATTTTTATTCCATTTTGTTTTTTAATAAATAAACCAAATTATATTATATTTTATTGTAAATACAAATTAAACACAACAATTTAACGTAAAATCTATCTACAGGTATCTTTCTTTAAGTGCATTTAATGAAATTTAGGTATATGGTATAAAAGTATAAAACTAACTAACTTGCCGAACATATTTTATTGGGCATCAGTTTTGAAAATAATAACACCATAATTTTACGATTTTATATTTTATAGAGTAGAAATTGATAAACTTTTAATTTTTGAACACTTATAAAGAATAGTCGTGTTAAAATAAATAAATAATTTTGTAAGCCATGGATGAAAATTCTCACGAAATCATGAAATTTATGGTGTATCATAGTGAAGGCGTTTGCCAGTAATCAGTTTTTAGCAGATCTGTTCTATTTGATTACTATTTTAGATAATTTGTTCTTTTGAAAAGTAAACATATTATGAGTATATTATTATAACTTTGTATATATTTTATAAGTCATACAATAACACAACAGTCACATCAATGCCTGTCCCAATTCACTACCTCATATAAATACGTGGTAAGTATTTTATTTTTTATCGTATATAATATATATATATAGACAACTAAGGTTGTAAATTATTTATTTAGAATATGATTAAAATATCGTATTACATATATTGTACCTAATCAATGATTTTATTATTTTTAGATTTGTAGGTTTATTTGTTGTAGTAAATCGTTGACTATTATATTAGCTGACATAGTATGTCTTCGAAACGGAATTCATTTTTATTCATGTTAGTTATGGTTTTAAAATAAAAATATAAAAGTACTATTTTTTTGTTATTTCCTTTTGGTGACCATAAAAAAAGCCTTGTACCTAAATTCGAAATTATGTCACAGTCCATAGGCCAGAGCCCAGAGTATCAGCTCTCGTTCAAACCAATTATATTGCCCTACGTGTCCTTAAACTATATTTTTTATTTATTTCATTATTACAAGGCCATTAAAATTCGACACTATATTTTGCCATTTGTACTATATAGTCAATACCATGTTATTTATAATGTATAACTGAATAATAACTGTTTGAGTTTTTACACGGTAAAAAAATATTGCCATACTTAAACGCTGAATTCTAATTATAGTAAATACAAATAAAAAAATCATAATATATTAAATGTTAATATTGACGTTTTAGTTTGTTTAGTACTATGTGTATAGTACACACTAGTAAGGCATTTATGTAATAAACATAGGTACTCGTAGATTCGATATTGATTTCATCATAATATTATAACGTTTTACAAGTACAATCATTACTTATATTATATTGACTTACATATTTATATGTGTAAATGTGTTTTCCTGTGTTACCTTTGACTTATCGATTGAGTTGTTTTCGTATGTGTTTGAATATTTCCTGAATAGTATAGATAATATAATATCATAAACTTTGAAATTAGACGGTTTTAATATAAGGCACAATCACAATTACAATGAATGCTAGTGAAAAGAAAAAAAACCAATTTAAAATGAATAAAGCCAAATATCAGTAAAATGATGTATAATATGTTAAGTAAACAATAATATGGACCTACGTTTGGAAAAAAATTACCTTTATTTAATTGTATTATTTTATACTTAAAAATACAACCTAGTATGTGAAAGCAAGTAAAATCGACCTATAACTACTTACGAGTTATAAATGTACATTTGGAGATATAATTATCCTGATATAAATGATTTTTGGTGTCGTCGGAGTCACAGTTGCATGTCGTCGTGTTAAAAAGCGGAACAAGTTACGGATATTAGGCAGATAATAATATATAATATGACAGACGTATTATAGGGCAATAACCTATTGGATGATCAGTGCAACACTATACAGTTTTGAAGCTTAATGGATTTGCGGTTTTTCGATTTCACTGTGCGAAACTTATTTTTTTGGAAAATAAAATACCAAAATTCATCTCTTCCCTATCTCAGAACACTGAGACTACTCTGTGAGTAATGTGAGTATTGTACACCATTACACGGACATTATATTATTATGTATTTATGTGTTATAATTGTAATAATTATACGATTATACGTTATATAATTATATACATACAGTCACGTATCCATAAACTTCGAATACTATTATAGTTTAGTTTTCAATGGTTCAAATATTTACATATAAATATACACTGTTAGGTACATTTACCGTTTCACACCGGCACACATGTGTTATTATAAATCTGATTACCGGTTAAAATCAAGACTCCAAACTGCAGGAATATTTTTTTTCGGTTATTATGGGTAGGTGGCTTTATCGTTGTTTCGTAATTGAATGTAGTTTAAATAGTCAATTGTTTTATTTAGTTTAAAACACTATTAAAACCAGTTAAATTAAAATACCAAAAAGGTCATAAATTAAAGACAAGTGGGTAATGCTCTGCTGAACAGTAGGTGTCTATAGATAGGTCACTGTAATGAATGTGTACAATTTGAATTCAATCATAGAAAATCATTGTATAAGAAAAACGATTCCGAGCGAAGGTGGTCTGTTAGCCTTTATACAAAGTATATTTTATGATATTATTGATATATTTATGTAATTTATTTTACTATTTGTAACACAGTAGGTTGAATCAATTTTTTTCGAAAAAAACACATTGTGCATAAAATACACTTTAAAAGTTTCAAGTACTCATAAAAAATATTTTTAAAGTACAACAAAATAACTGAAATTGTTGTTCTTCGTTTAAATATCTAATTTCATTCAAAATTGAACTTTAAATATCTATAAAAAAAAACTGTGCTTACATATTTTTTAGATATTTTGGTTACTGCATGAACAGAAGTTACTTATGAGAAATCTTGTTTACTACTTTTAATCCTTATACCTAAACCCGATTGATCCAAGACACTTATTATTCCAAAAGTTACTAAAAAAAAAAAAAGGTTTTCATTATATTATTAAGGCATCACTGAATACAGTGTAGGTATATCCATCTACCGATAATATTATAGTGTGCAGGTAGCCCATAGGCGCAAATTGGGGGGGCTAAGCCCCCCCCCCAAAAAAAAAACCTAGAACATACAATTTTAATATGCTTTATTGTAATGATCTGCTTGCCTTTAATATATTCAGCCCCCCCCCCAAGCCAAAAGTTTAAATTGCGCCTATGAGGTAGCCTGATATATGTTTCAATTTTATTTAATTTATACTTAATTGCTAAATTAATTGTCTTTTGTTCTTGGTGCATTCATGAATACAAATATTTTTAATAGTTGTGAGTGTACCTAATCAAATTCAATGTACCGAGGATGTCATTAATACAATTCCGTATGCATATCATACTATAAAAGTAATGTTTATATTATTGTCTATATAGATTTAATAGATAAAAAATAATAATAATAATAACTAAGCGTCTAGATTTTAAATCACGAGTAAACTACTGATCTAAAAATTCAATGATCATTTATATATAATAAAATTATATTTATGAATAATTTTTCCTATAATTTCTTATCCGATGACAAATTTACATGTATGTAGCGTAAACATTTTGAAATATCGAAGGCGCAACGTCGCACCTAAATAGTTAAATTTCAATCACCATCGTGTTGATCTCGTGCAGTCATTTCAAGATTTTCTGGTCTACAAATTAATATTATGTGACCTCAGGTCATCAGTCATAAATTCATAGCTAAGAAAAAAAATAAAGACACAACTTACTGTAATAATTGATTTTAAGGGGTTAGATATAGGCAATTTTAACGAGAATATAAAAAATGCATAATCCACTATTCAGAATATAATAATTTTCTTCCTAAATTCAACGATTTGTCATTGTTTCTAAATTTGTTTTAATGTTAATAGAAATTTAAGAAAACTCACTCTGCGAACACCAAATTCGGGTTTTTACTTGATTTTAATACAACGCAATACGTTATAATTTCATATACAGTTTTTTTTCCTGTATTATTATATACACAATCTGTACCTTATGGGTACAATAAGAGTATTAGCTAAGATAAGTATAATACATGAAAAGGCTTGATAAAATCAGCCACCCAGTGATGAAGTAGCGTATAGTAAGTTTGAGGCAAAAATGTCTTTACCTTGTATAGCAGCCCTTCGTGCCATACACGGTCAAAGGCCTGTTGAATATCATGGAATGGGCGTCATGCGTTTGGGCGAAATACCTT
>WHPZ01567867.1:0-14223 GCA_016617965.1 Macrosiphum rosae | reverse complement strand
GCATGGCAGAAACCTACGGGTGCCCCAATAAAAATTCTGCCACCACAACACACACGTGTAAAAAACCCTACCAATACAAACCCTACTACCTACAAATCATAAAAAAACCCCACAATCAAGCTAATGGCCATAGTCGCCGGGCTTTAAAAGATCAATTAAAAAAAAAAAAAAAATTATAATACGTACCGACCTACCTAATACTTCGTAGTTCGTATCATAAAATAAAATGTATTATACCACATAACTATATACAATATACTTATTACTTATTTAGTATAACCATTGATTATAATTTATAAGTAAATTAATAATTCAATAATATTATATTGTATTTTATAAATCAATGATGTATCATTTTTGTTATTCAAATCTTAAAATGCAAAGCAATTCAAGATACCAATAGTACCTATATTTTAAATAAGCTATTTAAATAAAGCTATTTTAAATATTATAATATTATGATAAATATTTTTTTATCCAAATATTTCATTATTTTAAATATAATATTTTGCAAAACACTAAAATAAAATATATACTATATAGTATATACTAATATAGTAATATACTTATAATCATTTTTACATATTAGTATATTATTATATTCTCATCCAGTCAACAATATTTCTATTATATTCTGTGTAATGGAAAAAAAATTTATATAATACAAGCTGATCCCGTGCACTTCGTTGCCCGTTAAATGTACCAACTCTATATGTCTCAAACTTTGTTCAATTCGTTATTTAATATTCGGTGTATGGTGTTCAAAATTTTTCTTATCTTTTCCGTTTCCCGGAATAAAAATTCTGAATCGCAGCAGTACATTATCAGGTAGGCAATCTACCTGCGCGGTAGATCGCGGACCCCGTGCTGTTTGTATGATTTAACTCTTAAGTATCAAAGACATTCAAAGTTATACCAAGTTTGTCATTTTTACTCAATTCCACCAACGATTGATTAAAATATAAAATTTATTTAATCCCATTAAATATAATTTATATTTAAAAAATAAAGCAAATATTTTTTTTATTATTATTATTATTATTATAATAATAGCTTAAAAACCCATTTATAAATAAAAATGTCCATCTGAAATCTCAAAATTCCCGTTTGAGCACCTTGGTCGTCTCCCTTTTTAAATTAGCCTATGTTATAAGTTTTACCAAAATACACACAGTGTAAAAATTTCATCAAGATCGGTCCAGTAGTTTTTACGTGAAAGAGTAACAAAGTCACAAACTTTCACGTTTATAATATTAATAGGATTATATACCTATAGGCTATAATAGTCGCTATACCTATAAACAGCTATAAAATATTCAATTAAAAATTCAATGATGTTATGTATGGTGCGATACTAGAGTCGGTATAGTATACACAATGCAGATTTAGTGATTGCATGGGTGTAACAGAAAGACCTGACAATTAAGAAAAAAATTGATACTCTCTAGTTACACGTATATGACATCAATTATAAACATTATATGGACTGAAAATATTTTAAGAAATATACTTGTTTCAGGAAATCGTTCAAATCGTCCCTGACAGCGAAGCTATCTGGAAATTCACATCGGGATGTTTGCACCAACCTATCAATTGACATAGTTCATTACTCTGGTGCGGGAAAACATAAGTATACGCACATCTCGACGATGGAAATAAGAATATTATATTAAAATAATATCAATGTAGGTATACGTAGTGTGCGTTGTCCTGCGAAGGGGTAGTTGTGCCAGGGGGTGGGGGTGAGGTATTTCACGCACAAATTTATTGTTTCAGTGGCAATCGTCGAAATGGCAATGTCGAAATCTAACAATTCTATTCGGCGGACGTACATCAATCACCGCCGCCACGTCATATACATATTATTGCACAGCGCTGGCGCGTAAACCTCGCGGGACTGTCCGGATGCGGTCGGTTGCTTTGTCGCGCGCACACACCGGATATAAAATAATATATACATATCGTTAGGCCGACGACTTTACTTGTCCGCATATAACGCTAGCCGCAATAATATATCGTTGTAAACGTGCGTGTAAGTCTCGTGTACGCATGTATGTATAATGTATATTACTGTTTGTACAGTATAAAGCTCCGTAGTCGTCGGTGGCGGTGTAAAAACGTGCGTGTGCGGTGTGTGATGTGCGTGTGCGTGCGGCGCCGGTATCCGGTGTAAAAAGAGCGAGAGTGACAAATTCGTTTCGCCCCGACACGGTCGGCCCGGCGCGGCGTCGTCGGTGGTGGCGTTACCGGTATACATATACGAGAGCGGGCTGAGGAGGCGGCGGCGGTGGGCCCGCGATCATTTGTCGATAATGAATTGGGCCCTCCGATCCGCATCGCACTTAATAAATAAACCGCCGGCGCGGGCGCCGCCCATACGCCCAATGGCCGTCCGTTAAACCGTACTGCCCCCCGACGGGGGAAAAGACCCGACCACCCCCTGCTCGATCGTCACCCCGGCAACCGCGAACGGTTAGGGGACGGACGTTTGGCGCGTCGCACGCACATTATATATAACATATAATATACCTATATATATATATTATGCCAACATTTGTATACATACAATATACATACATGTAATATGTATATATTTAAATGGGGAATCTCTGTCTCTGTACATGTATTTTATACTTTATATGTACATAAAACGCGTCGATATATAAAATATATGTATAGGTACATACCGCTGAGGGGAAGCTCGCGCGCGCGCACACACACACACACACACACACACACACACACATGCACACATAAACATTATATTCCGATTGAGTGTCGATAACGGTGATGAGGGTGCCCAGGGTGGAAATAGTGCGCGCAATCGCCGTGTAATCGAGTGATAACGCGTTACCGCGGCCGCCGGCGTCGTGTGGACCAGTTGAAGAGATTCGCGTTGTCGTCGCCCGCTCTATGCCGCTGCACGCCGCGGCCGCGCCGTTCCCTGGCTCAGCACCGACCGTATAACATTAGACCGTTGTCGCCGTCGCGCACTGCGCCACAACGCACCGTCGCCGAACTATCTGCTGCCCGGGGCCTCCGCCGATGGACTCGCGAGCGTCTTCGCTGTCGCCGGTGATCGACCCGGACGACTCGAGATCGCCTCCCGGATCGCCTGCACCGCCTGCGCCGATGACGCTCCTGCAGCCTCGCCAGACCGCCGTCGGACTGCACGCTCACGGAAACCACAACAACAACAACAACAACAACAACAACGACGTCGACGACGACGAAATTGACGAAGACGACGACGACGACGACATTGACGACGACGACCGGCGATCGTCCGGTGCGACAGCCAAATCGCCACATGCACGCGCTCCGCCCTCGCCGTCTGACCATCACCGGGCGCTGATCGCCGGGATCACTGCCGCCGCAGCCGCAGCCGCAGCCGTCGCAGGTACGTGCCACCGCTGTCGAGTTTAATTGTAATAAATCATGCGGCGTAGGTAATGTTATCGCAATGGACAATATACGTTTTTCGATGTATTGTAATAATAATAATGAAAAAATATAATAACATTATAATATTATATTATAGTTATTACTAAAACGCCAATTTTTGCTCAAAATCTGTCCGCTGAAATTCGGTATCTTGTATCGTATTATTATATAATAATTGGAGATTGAAGCTCTACCGCACCTATAGTGATTTCGGTCGTGTCGGTAGATTTTCTATAAATCGTAATAATTGTATACATAGACTCTGCGGACAAATACGCGAGACACCACCTGGGACTTGGAACTCTACAAAATCAAAAAAAACTGCAGATGACCGATCATAAAGAAATTAACTGATGACAGAGAGAGAGAGAGAGAGAGAGAGTGAAGTCCGAGAGCCAAGATTGTTAGAAAATGATAGCATACAACTCAAGACCAACATATATAGCCTTTACGAATAGTGAGAGAGGAAGGAAAGACAAAGATTTTTTAGAAAAATATGGCATAAACCGAACATATTCTATGTATATTATACGATATGTCCCTTGATTAAGTGACCGGCTGACGTCATATAATATGATAGTATACCTTCAATTTATGAAAAAATAACTCCTTTAAGAGAGAGGAGTTAGAAAATTTTTTTTATTTTTTTTAGTTAGGGGCAATTCTTTTTTTTTTTTTACTCAAATCGAACCACACACGCAGTCAAACCAGAAATGTAGAATTCTACTTTTTTTTTAATTTAATAAAAATAATTTGTACATTTCTGGTTCGATTGTGTATGAGGTTCGGTTTGTTTAACAGAAAGTTGAACTGCCCAGAGCTAAAAACATAAAAAGTTAGGTGCACCCTCTAAAGGGTTTTTTCATCATTTAAGCCCGGTCGTTTCTTCACGGGACACATTGTATAGGTATCGAATATCTCTTTCTAACAATGATGTTGGTTCTTGACAGTCAACACCAGGGTATGGGAAATGTGCCGTCTAAACTTATATTAATATATATATATATATCATATATAGATGTGTTGATAACTGTAAAATATATAACTGCAGAAATATAATATGTTAAATGTTTGTTTAAGCAAACGGTTTAATACAGTTTTATGTTTTACTGTAACACGCTCGAGGTAATTTTCTGTAAACAATAGTTGTTTTTGGTCTATATAAAATATTAACGTTTTCGTTTTTTCGACATACTTATTATGTACAATATAATATATACAAAATCCGATGAATTAAATATGTGGAACTTCACTATTTAGGTACTTATAGCCCAGGGATGGCAAATCCATGGCACGCGAAAACATTTTGAGGGCACGCAAAAATTAAAATATTATATTATAATATATGTATATTAAAAAATATTTTTATTTTTAATAGTCAATATCATCATCCCAGTCAGGAAATTTTTGTTAAAAAAATTATTATAATATTATAATCCCGAATAATATTAGTATAACCTAGTGGTGGATACGAGGGGGGTGAAAGGGTGTTCGCCCCCCCCCTTGGGTTGCATTTTTAACGTTATTTTCTATTATAATATTTGGCTAAACAAAGAGACAATTTAATTTTTGAAAATTTGCCCCCCCCCTTGGGTGACTTCTGGATCCGCTACTGGTATAACCGATAACGTTATTAAATATCATTACAAAATGCTGTCTGGGTATAATGTTAGTACTTTTTCAGTATCGATGGAGTCTTTCAGAAAAGATTAGATTTTTAGATCTCGTTAGGAACGTAGATAACATATACTCAAAGCACAATAATATTATATATATAGGTGTAATATTTTAATGGCAAGTTCGAAAATAAATAAATAAAAAGGTAATTTTTGCCACCCCTGACCCCTAGGCTACGTTATACATATGTTTATATGTTATATCTACTGCATTTCGTATTATACGCTTAAAACTTTAATTAAATAACTACATTAAATTGTATGGAATACCATTATAATATATAATATACTTAAGCTGGTAAACGACTCTAATCATAACACGGTTAGTAATTTAGTATAATGATTATAACGATTTTCATTATGTGCACGTCACGTCCTATACATAATTCGTGTTATTATTATGTACCTACCCATCAATGGCATTTCGGGTAAGTACCTATATTATCTGGATGAGATTTCCGGAAGTTGATACTGGGGTGTACGTTTCCAATTAATGATATATTTATATACGTAAGACACACTGGGACACAGTGAGAGATGCCTATATTAATATAACAATAAACTTGGAAAGTTCAATAATCCACTATAAAAAGGACGCTACACGATCGATTTTTAAGGGCCATCGATATAGGCAATTATTATACAATTTTGGGAAAAATTATAAATATATTTAAATATTTGTGAAGGTAATTATTGACAAGCGGTCCAGTATCGGTAACATTTGTGATTGTTAGGTGATGACCAGATCATAATAATAGAAAAACACCTTTGCTCGAGAATTAATTGAGAAAGCTACGTACATAGAAAAACAGACAAAGTTTTCTTAGTTGTATTATGCCAATTTTTAAGTTGTACAGCCAAAACAATAATCAGGATTTAAAAGAAATAACCTTCGTACTACTCTATACTCTATTCATCTATATAGATTTATCTTAACTTTTTAAATTGTTGGTTAAATATTATTATTGTATACGTATTCAATAGGATGAATGGTTAAAAAAATTTTAAACCTTTTTTTTTTTTTGAGTCGCAACTGCTTAGCCATGTGGGCTTGCAATATTTACAACATAAATTATGAAAAATTATGATATTATAGACTATACAGCAACACGCGCAAACTTGTAACATGAAATAACACAATGCTGGAATAGTAGGCAACATGGTTGTATATACATTATACAATATAATACGTAGGTATTCGACCCTCTTGATATCGTGTAAAAGCAACAGTAACGGTGAGTCATAAAATCTTACGATTATGTTGTTTAGAAGTAAATTATTCAATGCTAAGATTTAGATAGGTATGATGAATATGATTGTTTTGTAAATATTCACATTACCTATATAAAGCTAAGTATACAACTGAACCATCTTATTTCCACTATTTCCAAACACAAATATATTATAATTCGGTGTAAATATTTAAATACCTATTTAATAAATATATGGTGATATATATTATAATATGTACCTATATTATGATATTATGTTTCACGTATAATTTGTATATCACGGCATAAATAATGTAAAACGAACATTTGAGTTAATAACAGAAATTTACATAATTATATATGGATCCTGTTTATTACACTGTAGAATTTTATTTAAAATACAATATTTTTTTTTTATTTATTCTTATTCTATAATCTATACTTAAAATTAATTTAATTATATCTTGCTATTTTTGTATTTTTTTTAAATTAGTTTTCGTGCATCTATTGACTGTGTGTATACAATAACATACATTGTATGTCTACCTTGGTAGTGACGGTCTGTCAGCCTATATTACTAATTGTATATTTGATGATACATGTATATTATCTTACAGTAATATTTATTTTACTATTATGATACAGTAGTGTGAAAAATGTTCTAAGGTAAACATTGTATTCATTATATTACCTTTAATTATTATAATAATAATAGATAAATATTATTTATATCTTATATTATTGTTATTAACTTTTGAGTCGATACCGCCCTATCGTAGAATGGTGTGAATAACTTCGTTGTATTATTAGGCAATATTTATAAAAAAATTAACAAAAAAAGTGAGTCACTCTATAAGGAAATCGCTACAAGAGAAATCGAGTGAATATCCAATGTTGTAAAAATTTGAATTTCAAACGCTCATAAAAATTTAATTTGACTTTCTTATAGACATTTGTTTTTTTTTGATAAAGGTAGATTATCTTATAAGGAATCTTGTATTACATTTTCAAATCTTAGATTTAAAAGGAAAAATTTTTACGAATTCTTAATTCAAAATAATTTGCTAATTTTCATGATTTGTCCATATTTTGTAAATTTTTGAACTTTAAATGCTTATAAAAATAAACTGTGACTAAGGATTTCTAATATTTTTTATCTGTCTTTGAAACAATATACTATAGGAGCCTTCTATTAAATTTTCAAGATTTTTAAACCAAGATATAAAAATTGATATTTATAGAAAAAAAACTAAAAAAAAAATGGAAAATGAAAATGTTCCTAAACAGTTCAAAACAAATCATAATATTTTGAAAATTTCATCGTGTAAAGAAAATTCAAATATAAACAACCAGTGAGAATTTCATGAAACTACGGTCATTTGTTTTAAAGTTACACCAAAAACCAAAATTGATTTTTTCGAAAACAGATTTTGTGTAAAAATTCCCGTTTTCCCTTAATTTTTCTTTTGTTTTCACTGCGCTTTTGAAAACTACTTTAAAAATTTTACTTTTGATCCCCCTAAAGTACCAACTAGATTCACTTTCCTATCAGAAAAGATACTTTTGAAGAAAATCCAAGCACTTTTACTGTTCTAAAAAGTGATGACAGACACAAAAAAACACACGTCATTGTAAAATCAATACATCCATCGTTCCACTCAGAATCTAAAATTAATGTAAAATGTCTATAAATATTTCAAAAGGTCAAATTATTTTGAAAATTATACTATGTATAGAAAATTAAAATATTGTAATTTGGTGAATATTTCAAGTAAATTTTTCTATTATTAAATTTTGACCCCCCCCCCCCCNACCAACTAGTTTCTCTTATCTAACACAAAAGATTTTGATGTTGAAATTCGAAGCACTTTTCCTGCTATAAGTTGTGTACAGTTTACACATACACATAAAAAAAAACACACACACACACACACACACACATCATTTTAAATCTATATATTCATTGCACCCATCAGAATATAAAATCATAATATTAAACATAGATTTCTTTTATTATTGGCAAAACAGTGAATTTAAAATATAGGGGACAACATACTACAACACTATAGCCGTATACAGGGGCCAGGGAGTGACAAAAATAATTAAGGGTATGCATACCGACCGTTTCTAAGGAGTTCAATATAGGAAATTTTCTATTTGTGTGTGTAGTAAGTGATCATTAGTGTGAGTGACTGTGTATAAAATAAATAGCGAAACGCACCCGCACGCACACGTGACACGTCAGTAACTAAGCATTATACAGACTAATCACAAATGTGAATTTCAGTGAAACACTGAAACTTAGTTTCGTATTTCCAATAATATAGCTTATACTGAGTGACATTACAGCATGAACACCTATTATACAAATTGAAGGGAAGAAGTTTATCTAGGCTTGTATTGAAGTCGATTTTCGATATTTTGTTTTCAATGTCCAATATTTAGCTCTAAAACTAGTGATATTTTACTTTTTGAATTTGAATTATTGAGTTTAGTAATTACAAATATCAAAAATTGACTTCGATACAGGCACAGATTAAATTCTCTTCTACAATATTGATAATAGGTGTTTTTACTCTAAAAACCACTCAACAAACCATATTACTCGAAGTACAAAAATCAATTTTCATACCATTTTTCCGTGGTATTCATACCCCTTAACCAACATGGAAATATATTATATAATATATTGTTATACCTATACCTACTGTACTAAATAATTTCTTACCCATTATAACCATCAATAATGAAATTATTTAAAATTTGTCAAAATCTATGACCAACAGCCATAAACCCTAAACAATTTTCAATTTAAATACTACTGCTAATCATTTATGCGTTGTTCACGTTTGCTACTACCGCATAAAAACGAAAAAATTAGATTCAAGAAAATACTGTAATAATTTTGTGTAATATAATATAATGTTATAATTGGGGCCCGGAACTTGATGCATTTGCATCTTTTTTTCTAATGAAGACATACGAGGCTTGTCTTTACAGAAATTTGATTTATGGAATATAGAATTTAATGATACAATTTTTATTTTGAATTTTTTGCATATTTAGGGAATTTATTGCTTTACCGTCGTTTTTAGTATTTTTGGCGCATTTTTGTATTTTTTTTTTACATTTTTTTACTCCCTCGAGAGTAACCATTTTTAAAGAGCTATAGAACCTATAATAAATACGACCCATGAATTGTATAAAACGTAATTTTTGTAAAAATTAATTTTTTTTAAATTTTAAGTCATTATAAAGTAATTTTTGGTATTTCTGTGTGCATTATTTAAAGATTTTTAGTTCATCAAATTCCGGGCGCTAGTCATAATCAATGCATAGATTATGTGAACGAATAATATGGAATTATAACAACTTTAGATGGTAGGTATATTACGGAATATAATATATTATATATAGCTGCTAAGCTGCAGTATCCTGTAAAATCCGTTTGTTCGGTTTTATCTGCAGATAATCTGACCAGTATAAATGTGCTATTATTATTTTTATTCCTTAGCGGTAAATATCAACCGAAATGTTGTGTCGGTTCGGTAATAATAATAATAATAAAAAAAAAATTTAATAATGGGAATGTATTTTTTATTTTTATTCTTATTTTTTTTTTTTAAAAGGGGGGAATCGCGTTCAGTCGTACCTATATATAAATAAAAGTTGTTTTGGTCGGTGAGGGTGATTGAGTGCTCTGCGTCCACCGAATTTCATTAGAACCGTGTATATATAGTTTGCCAGTGAGCGGCAAAAATACCAAATTGGATTTTTTTCCACCCCCTCGTCCCCGCTGTTGCGTCTTCTCGCCGTTTTTATTCGTTTTATTAATCCGAGGTCGGTTACACCGTCGAATTTATTGTTGTTTTTTTCACCATCACATAATAATACACGCCCAGTAAAACAAACGTGTGCGCCGCTCTATATTATATTATTATATCGTATATATACACACGGTGGCTCGAAATCATTATTATCGTCCCCGGCCCCGGTTAATTGTATTACACAATTTTTATCGTACACGACTCGTGTATATACATAATACATATATATATATATAATACAGTAGTGTAAAGTGTAATATTCGGCGAGATTGAATTATACTTGACTGCGTACATTAATGAATGTAACTGCTGTACGGCGTATATAGTATACATACATATAGGTATATATATATACTTAAACGGAGCACTCCACTCCGGCGCACACTGCACACTAAACCCCGAAAATTACTGTTACCAATTATTATCATATCGGAGAACGTCTCGTGGGGGAAAATAGTATAACGATAACGTCACGGTGATACAGACCAAACACTGCAATAGATATTATTGTCGTGTTGCGGCATCCTCGATGACAATAACGATTATTATAATTTATGAGCGACCATCGTAATTTTCGCGGATATTTTCGCTTTACAACATATTTTTCGTTTTATCGTATTACGGAGGCTGGGCGAGCTGGGTTTTTTTTTTTTTAACTCGACTGGAGTTAATCCAGAAAAACTGTATTATACGATATGGATACCTATTATATGCGCGTGTATAGGTATAGGTACAACATTGTAAATTACGAAAATTGGTTCACTTTTGGTTTAAAGACATCGAAGATGTAGACACAAAATGTAAATGACAATATTATAATAAAATCAAGTATATTATTATACCTGAGCCACGAACACGTTTTTTTTTTTATTTTTTGAAGGCGTATTTCAGACACTGTAATTTGTGATACCTAATGAAAATTTTCAAAAAAATAATTTAAAAATATTACTTATTATTTGTCTGAAAACAATCACTGATATTGACGAAGTGAATGTTTTCCTCATCACATATTCACATCTAACATACAAACTTCTGCATGTGAATCAAAACTGCCTCCGAGACCACACACATCCACCACAAATCACAATCTATCCTTTATACGCATTTGTACTCTTATAGCACAACAAGTCACTCTAGTCCACTATATACAGAAATGATTAAATTTTTATGAAACACTTAGAAACACTCATGGCCAGTTACAATAGATCCAAAAGAATGTCTCTGATCACTTGAAGACTATACCTACCGAACAACTTATTAGTTATTCGTATATGGCGTCCTCTAGCTACTTTGAGTAACACCAGTGGTAATAATTTCTAAAGATAAACCTAATGGTTTTTTCTAACCTAATTTCTGATATACATTCCAACCACACAATACCATTCTCTTACAGAAAACAATCTACTTATTCGATAAATTCCTTGATTCACCATGGCAAATTCATCTCTCTTCAATAAATATTTCTACCTACTGAAGTCCTGCAACACTATATCCGGAAAAAAATCTCTGACTACAACTTGAGACAGCAGAAAAATGAACCATCTTTCTAACATGCATAATTAACTCAATTCTAGTCCATCTTACTTTAGTATGCCTACTATAGAAGTAGGTATTCTACCGTCATATCAATATACTTAAACCAAGCAAACCACCTGACAGTCATCATTGTAAATAGGTAGGTACCTAATAGTTTACTTTAATACCTACCAATCTTGTCGCAAAACTCAAATATACCAACTGCTTAATTTGTACGTTATTTAGGTATCTATACCTAATATTATAGAGTACCTATGGATTAACGTCTTATCTGATATTCCCATTTATACGCAACAAATTCCTCTCCTTAAACATTCACTTTCGTCTTCTCCTCTCTCTGTCGACTTCAAATCACACAACAACTAGGTTATTAACCTATACATTTTTTATCAAACTAATTTAAAGATATAGTATTCAACTATGGGACTCTGCAAAAATGTTAAACACCAGTCGTATTCAATGTCGAGCTAAAGCAAAGCATCTTTTTATGTTTCACATACCTTGCAACCAAATCACTCAATACAATAATACTCAATAATCTTGCAATCTATCCAGTCCATAATGCAGCTAAAATACATATATGCAATTAAATAATCTTTAAAATCACATAATAATTTTCTAATTAGAGGACATGCCTCAAAAAAAAAAGGTTAAACACATAGTAATAATGGTTTCGTGACCCACTACCAATCTTAAATTGTAATAACTAATAGTTATTAATAACCATTATTAGAAAATATTAAATAATTACATAATTTAATAACATTATATAGATTGCTGCTAAAATAATTACGTTCGTAATATAATTCACTAGTTTTCAATTAAACAATTGTTGAACTCATGCAGTGATAGGTAGTTCTTCCGGAGATAAGACTCTTCATTGTATGAAACATGTCATTATTTCTTCATTACAAGTATCACATTAAACCTTCTATTTCATTATAAAACCGTCGTGTTTCAAATAAATTTATAAATTATTTCGAGGCACTTCTTTCAATTGTAGATGGATCAGATAACTGATATATATATTATTATTATTATTATTATTATTATTATAGGTGTGAACGATTTGCGCGAGGTGTAAAATGATAATATAGTTTATATATATATATATGTACCTATGCTGTAGCGATGAACGGAGGGTGGTTTTCCTTTCTCTCTTCCTTTCTCTTAATTAAAGTAATGGGATTAGACTAATCCGAGACATAACAGAGGCACAGTCGCAGGGTGGTGAGCCGGACGGTGATGCGGGGGGGAATAAAACGTCTTAAGGCCTCCTCAACTGCGGGGCGGGACTTCGTAACTACACCCCAGAGTACTTCAGGGCTACAGACTTAAATTAATTGCCCCGTAACTCCAACAAAGCGTCTCATCGTCGTAATTTTATTTCATAATAAAAATCGTAGACTTGTACAAAGGGTTTACTCTGTATATATATATATAATATAACAATACAGCTACTTTTCGAACACTTACTTTTTTTTCATCTTTTTTTTTTTTTATCTCACTGTACTTTATTTTAATTTATTTCGTCCCAACGATTAACAATTACTATACTTCTCATTTCAATAATGTATGCATATAATTACGGCAATAAATTAAACTTTTTATTTGTGGTTTAATAACCACACCAATTTCAACATGAAATATGGAATAAAGTACACTTTTGGCAACTGCAATACATTTTTATTATTTACGTCACGCACCAATATGTGTCATATATTTTGAACAAAATATTGAATATTATTTTCAGTGAATAAATATTTACTTCATAAACACTTTAATATTTTATTCATTCACTCTGCCTTTAACACTGCATCTACATATAGTCATTTTTAAATCAACATTAATTAATTTAAATGAACACTTAAATACTTATATTTATACAAATTTAAGTTGATTTAATTTGATACTGAATATTATTATTAAACAATTGTATTGATAAGTAATACCTAAAATAAACAATGGCATTTATACATTAGTTTTGTTTTCTAAATAGCCTTTTTCCCATTTATACGTTTGTATATGAATGTTAATCAGAATAGAGCTTATATATATATTGTAAATGTTATAATGTATACAATGTAAATGGATACCTACATTTTTTGATTAATTCTGTTAGCCAATTTTTGAGTTAGATAGGTGGTTCAACAAAATATGTAGGTATTTAACTTCTTCGTTTAGTGAAAATGGATAGACATGGACAATAATTGGACTTTTGGAAATAAAGTATATACATATATATGTAGATATATTATTTAAGTCAGTGTTACATAATAATTGCGAACATTTTATCTTTTTGGTAACACGATTACAAACGATTGTCGGTAGATCAAACAAATAATATTTTATACCTTATATTTAAACGACTGCGAACGATTTATTGGGCGACGTATAGAAGCTTATTTTAATTTTTAATATCGTTAAATAAAAAAAGGTGGGCAAGTGGGTGTCGCTCTGCTGTACAGTAGGTTACAAGTGGGTCACTGTATAATGGATGATATTAAATTTGAATTCAACGATATAATA
>WHPZ01567845.1:0-29586 GCA_016617965.1 Macrosiphum rosae | reverse complement strand
CCGCGCGGTTGCAACATTCCAGATTCAATGGTTTAATAACCATCCACGAATCGTCCTGATAATAACAATAAAAAAAAATAAAAATACTAACAGTATAATAGTATTTAAATAATTAGATGTGTTGATAATAAGATTCATTGTGTATACTAATTGTACATATTTTTTAAAATAATATATAGGTACTCCGAACTTAACGAGGAACAATAATTACGAGCTATTATGACGATAAAACAATTAAACTTCGGTGTTAAAGAAATGTGTTGCTCTGAAATAATTGGTTTGTTTCGTTGCCCGTGTCCCGGCGTAAAACAATTCCACAATTATATATATTTGTCATCGTTCTAATTACCAAAAAAAAAAAAAAAACAAGCAATATTAATTATTGAAGGCAGGTATAGTTAGGTATATGTAAGTATAGAGTGAAAAGCTTTTCGACCAAACTAGTTTTACGCGTACTATGATAATATACGTTTAAAAACGTAAAGCCATTAGGTAATTATTAAAATGTACTTGTGTTATATTATAATGCCACCTCAGAGAAAATCATTCGATGACTTGGCTTGATCACGAAACACTGTACTAAAGACAACGTCTCCGTGTGGATTAAATACGATAGGGGAACGATTTTTCGGACAGGTCGATACATAAAAAAAATGTATAATAATAACGTTGCATCGAATAATAATCAGTGGTTATCACGGTAGAAAGATTATATATGTGGTGGTAAACAGGGACATTGTTTTGATGACATTATTTGAAGTCATTATAAATGATAATATAATCAATATCTTTTGAAAACAAATTATATTTTTGCAATTTTAGATTCTGAGTAGAACGAGGAATATACAGGTTTTGCAATAAGGCTTGTTGGTGTGTATGATTGTATGTGCGTGGGTGTGTTTTTATATAATATTATATTTTTTCTGTCAACACGTTTTGGTGTAGATAATTAGCTGCAGCCTTCAACATCGGGGGTGCTTTCAGGAAGAAAATTTGACCTAATTGGGTCCATAGTAGAAAATTCTCAGTACCCACCTACTTTCTTTTAGTAATTGGGAAAAACTGACAAAAATATTTACAGAACACAGGAAAAACGTATTTCGTTATTTTTGATGTACATATTTCAGAAAACGATAATCATAGATATTTGCAATTTTTTTTAAATATTTATGTATACCTAATAAGTTTTCAAAACATATTATATTATTATATAGTATCACTTTTTTAAGACAATTATAAATATTAAAAATATTTATTTACTTTGAAAAATTATTGGGTTAACATTTTGACAAAATTCAAATTCAACACATCAATTACAGTGTCCTGCTCAATGACGAGGTACTTACATAAGAAATCTAATAATAACCTACAGAGTAAGTTGTGTGATTTTATTTTATCATTACCAAATTCATATTTTTAAATTTTTAAATGGTATCTATTTTAAATTTGATCTGAATATTTTTCTGAGAATATTGATACATAAACATAATATACGAATAGAATATTGAACGAAACGTTAATTTTCTTGTAACTTATGAAATTTTAATTTTAGATAAGTGGAGTGAGATCCATGGCAGTTAACCTAACCTTTATGTATTTACCCAGAATAAAAGTCGGGCGGAATCCTCAGAAAAAAAATGTTATTTTTGCTTCGGAGTTCTAAAATAAAATATTTAATTTACATATAATTAGGTATAATATTATTATTTATAAAATTATGAAAATATACATTTTATAAAAATAATTCTGTGTAAAGACTTAAAAATAAGTTCAAACCATTTTTCTTTTTAAGAACAGAAAAATGACTTACAAAATTAATGTTAAGCGATAAAAAAAATTACCATGTGGTATTTACGTTATTTGCGTGCACGAATCCATTGTATAGATATCCACGTGTAGATATATTTATTTTTTACGTGTAAATTATTATTATTATTGCGAACAGCCCTCTTTGTTTGATTTACGGAAAGCGGATTTGATTAATTTTTAAAACCCTAATTCGGAAATGTAATTATAAACTAGCGTGAAACACGGTGTAGTTATTTAGTGGATTTGAGTCGTCTGACTTGGAACAGTGGCATAAATAAGTGATATCGTGTCTGCATAGTTTCGAATTAAATTTAGCAATATTATTATTATTATTTATTGTGGTGAATTTGTTTATTATAATATTTTATTACACTGTTGGATTATTGATGGTTTCGATTCAGGGTAGGTGAGAGGTACGTATCGGACGTTGTTTAAAATATCAGCGAGCCCGGGAAATACAATGTTCAGAATCAGAACAAAATAATGTTAACTGCACAGTAAAACAATGAAACCGACGTGTAGAGAAAATTAGGTTGAATTATATTAAAATATTACACATCGTGTAGGTACCTAATCTAATCTTATGACAATTTTTATTTTATTTTATTGTGACCTGTTTGAAAGATGTGCAATCAGCTGAAAACCAATTGGCATGTTTAATAATGATTAACTATTAAAAAACAAAATAGTATATATAGGTACAGGGAACTCTCTTCTGCCGTATTTATTCTAGGTTTCGAGCAATGGGCGTCGCTTGATACAAATATTATTGAGGGCTATAATGATAGACTAAATACGATCTATGCCAAAAATGCTTATTAAAGAACAAAACAACTTTTACAAGTAGTACATAATAATACTATACCATTTTGAACTATCAATAATATTTAATATAAATATATGACGATGTTAATATTGAAATAATTAAACACGCCTTAATTTATGAATAATACGTAAGGTGCCTATATAGTCTTGTGTATTTGTGTAATATTTCTAATTTATATTCGTCGATATTATGACAAAGAATGAAACAGTGTTTTTATGAGGGATGTGAAGCCCTTAAACAAACTACGACCATGATTTGGGTGTACTTTGTGGTAGAGTAGGTCACTGAATAAAATCTGTATAAATTTGAAAAATCTCAATTCAACAATAAATCATTATATCTACACGAAAAACAAATTATGAGGAATAGAACAAAAATGGCAGATATCAGTGTCTACGGTAAATGTTTTTAAAATTCCATTATGTATAGACAATAATAATATAACGTAATGGCAAAAAGTTTTAGTCTCTCTCTCTCTCTCTCTCCTTAATATTTTTGTTCAAATTAGTACATAATATTTAACTAAAATATACTGAAGAACATTCGTTAAATTTTGTTTTAATTCCTATCGAATTTTGTCAACATTTGAAATTCAAACGTTTATAAATAGTATTTCGCCTATAAATATTCAATATTATTCTGAATTGCTATAAGAAAAAATACTATTCTTGTAAACCTTGTAATATTATACATATCCAAGTATTTTTACCAAGAACTAAAACTTTATTATCTACATAAATCGAAACAAACTAAAAACAGTTGGACATTTAAAATATTTAAAAAAAATTATTTAACAAGCGTCTAAATTGTAGATTTAATAGTAAACTTCTGGTCCAAAATGTGATCACAGGCTTAAAAAGACACAAACATATTATTGTAAGACCAAGCAAACTACTGGGTGGTCAATTTAATTGGCTACACTCATTATTTTGAAAAGTTTCAACTTTTTTTAAAATATTTTTTTATTTATAATTTTATGCCATTTCAAAACAAAATGTATGGAAAAAAAATACCTTCTTTATCCTTATAGTTCAATAATAAGACAGTGTAGGCACTTAAATGGATCACCTGGTGTCATATATATACCTACATATATTATATTATCATAAATACTATACACATATTCTATATTTTATGTAGTGAAATGGACAATCGGGCGACAGCGTCCCGATGAGCGTCATTACAGAATATTTACTCAAGGCGAGAACAAGACGTAATCGCGTATAATCGTTTAAAATAATTACTTTTTAGGGAGTCAGAAACAATATAATATAACAAAATACGGATAGATGTAAATTTTTTTCATAAAAGTGTCCGATATCATAGTACGATATGATGCATAATAATTATAGACTAAGATTATCACAGATAAATCGTATATGATTTTCCATTCGAATGTTTTTCGTGAGGTTTGTTCGACTGCAATCCTTTTTGACAATTGCCAAGTTTCTTTGCTTTTCTTTTTTTTTGCAAGCACGCTTCCGCTGTGTGAGAGCGTTTATCTGAAAATTATCCCAAGCACTCTTATAGTAACTATATTATAACAGACCGTTATATTATTATATAATTATAATACTTACTACATTTTGTCTTTGTGCGGTTGATTTATAACTTTTTGAGATTTAATTAAATCTCTTTGGCCGGCTACATTATTATTAGCGCTCCCGGCGTGTCTGTGATAAACGAAACTTAAATAATATAATACGTCGACGGCGGAGGTCTACAACTGTCTACATAATACCATAACATCATGTCGTACATAATAATAATAATAATAATAATAATAATAATAATAATAATAGTATTGTCGTCAACGCGGTCGTCGCGAGTTTTTCGCTTTGACGCATTTCTGCATTATTATTAACTTAATGCTTTAACACAATGTAAAAGGATTAGGATATACTTTCCTACAATATACGTCACCGACTAATGTTTGTGGCGTGAGCCCGCCACCTCGGCCGGAGACGATTTATCTATTATTCAACGGGTTAGTCTTGTAACGTTATTGCGGCATAAGCGTGTAAAACTGTGTACATTTAAACATTAAATTCATTAAAACAACACGTCAATAGTCAAGAACTTAGCCGATAAGCGTTATATGCGTATGCATGTCTGTCGGGGTATAATATGTGAATAATAATTCTAGACGTAGACTCCATGTCCAGTATGTGTGCAAACATGGGGTGCAGAACAAAAGAATAATGTGGGTGGGAATTCAAGTACGCTCGAATAATATTATTTAAGTTGTAGAGAAAAATATCTAAAATTGTTAGTTTAATTAAAAATATCTAATTTTATTCTATTTTGAACTTAAATATCTATTGAAAAAACCGATTTGATTATTATTTTAAATGTTGTACTTTATAAATACATACAGAAGTATGTTTCTTATCAGAAACCTTGTTTATATTATCGGTAATTTGATCTAGTGAAAAGTTATTTTTTAACGAAAATGTATGGTTGAAAAAGAACTAATAAAAAAAGCGGGTAAGTGAATGTCGCTATGCTGTACAGTAGGTTACAAGTGGGTCATTGTATAATGGCCACGCCACACTTATCGGGATGATCAAAGACTATAGGGCCATATTAAAGTAGAATAAATCAGATTAACATATTATTATGTTAACACTGTTGAAGTGTTCATTTTGTGGTGTACATAGTTGTTTCTTGATACTAAATTGCTAATTTGCTATTTGTATAAATAAATACTACATTAAAATATTTATTTTCATATGGTGTTAAATGTTTAAAAAAAATGTGGTTTTCAATTATCTATTTAAAAAATAAAGTGAAAGGATGTGTGAGCCCACCATTTCATTTTGGGGAAGTAAAACTTCTTTCATATGTAATTTTGGGCCCGTGAAATAATAAGTGAATTAGGGTGAGAGTGAGGTTAATCAATACAATAAAAAAATATGTAATTTACGATAGGCATTTTTATTTATTAATGATTTCTATGGACAAATATAAATAAATACACAAACGTGTCGTTTTATTTTAGATTCTGAGTGGAGCTAGGAAGCTAGTGGTTTTACAATGGTGTTCTTTTTTTTTATATCCTGTATACAAAATGTCTACCCGAAGGAGTGCTTCGATTTCATCATATAGTAGGTACCTTATATTTTAGCAAATTGGATCAAGATGGTACTTTAGATAAGTCATTTTTCGATTTTCTCAATAGTTATATAATGCCACGGGAAAAACCACCGAAAAATTACGAAAAACCGCTAAAAATGGGAATTTAATTTATAACGCTTTGTTTACCATAGAAACGAATAACAAATAATAATATTATAATATTAATTCAACTTACATGATATAATAAATAATAACAATATCAAATATCCAGACAGACAAACCGTGTCCGCTCAGAATCGTTTTTTTATGCAATGATATTATATCATTAAATTCAAGTTTAATACAATCCATTATACAATAACTCACTTATTGTAACCTACTGTACAGTAGAGCGACATCTACTTACCCGCTTTTTTTTTGTTGCGATTTTTTTTTCTTTCCACACCTCAAAAAAAAAGTTTTACTTCAATATTCAATATAAACATTGTACATTTTGGACTTAAAATTATTGTCTAGTTAAAAATATTTGGTAGTTTATCATACCGGTGGACGTACCTAATACGAACTAGTCAAAGTTAATCGAAGAATTGTTTCAAAAATCATCATTTGAGGAGTGACAACAGTGCAGTGTTTTTTATAATCAGTGGTCTTTTTAAGTCAATTTGTACCCATTGAAGTATTCGTAATAACAAATAATATATTTATGGAGTTAAATGTTGATATAAATAGTTTATACATTTACAATTGATTCAAACCATCGAACAACATTACAAAAACAAATAATAATTACCTCCTAGAAAATGAAAACAATAATAAATTCCCAATTACACATGAATGATTCTATTTATTTTGGCACTATTAAATAGTTTTAAGATTTATACAAATTAAACTAGGTGTCCGGTTTGTAATTGTATTATACAATCACAAGATAATAAGTGGCACATTGACAAAACAACGACGCACACACACTGGTGAAAAACCGTACCAATGCTATGTATGTGACAAGTGGTTCGCTAAAAATTTTACATTGATGGGTCATTGACGGACCCACAGTGGCAAAAAACCCTTTGACGTACCTATACGATGTATGTGACTTGGAGTTCAGTCCAAGTTGCAGTTTGACGAGTCATAGATGGACCCACTGACTATGAACAATAATTAAAGTTTATGGATGATAATAAAAGAAATAAAATATATTAATAATTATTAATAAATAATACGCTCATAAAAAAAATGTTACTTTCCCACCAAATGTTTGTGGAATCTTGGTTTACAGTTTTTAAAGCTTTTTAAAAGTAGGTACTTGGATTATAGCTTGTATTATATTTTGTAAGGTCAATACTATCATACGCTATCATTCTATCATGCGTCATAATGAATTTGTATAATTTATAGCCTGTAACAGATAGAAGTGGGTGTTTCAACTTGCAAATTCAATAGTGGAGATTTTGACACTTGTTTTGAAAGTTTTGGACAACAAGTAAGGGCTGTGTGAAGTTGGCTCTTTCTCGGTTTCATCCTTAATCACTCCTTGGTTATTGACTTGCAAATTCCGTGATTGGACTTGTAAATTCTTGCGAAATTATGGAACTATGCAAAATTTGTTTTAAAAAGTGTAAGGGCCACCTTCACTCTTACGTAATAATTAGGAACTACTGTAGGTATTTGGATAGTTTTTACAGCTGATGAGACCACAAATTATTTCAACAAAAATTTCGTATTTCGATTTGTATAGTAAATAATCATTAAAAACCAATAATATAACAGTATCCTCCTCTGACCAACCAAAAGATATCTATATGCGCAGTGAACAGATGTGTTATTGTAAGTTCAATATAAAAAACATTCCTATATTGCGTATTACGCAGTCAATCACAGTCTTCGGCGGTACACACATAAAACGTAATCCCAACAACAACAATAATAATTACCTTCGATACCTTTACATTAGTTGTATTATAATGGACTACGGAATCGGGAAAACTCGTGCACTGGTGTTGTACCTATAAAGGAATAATTGCGAGTACCTACCACTACTGCGCGAGGTTAGGTGGGATAGGTACCTATTACAATAATATTATCATTGTGTCCCGAAAACGGTTATTATTGTTAAAACTGTACACAAATCGGACGTGGTTCGATAGAAACTATCTAATATTGTATAATAATGTGTCTGTGTGTGTGTGGGACGGCCAGGAGATTAAGTCGATTACGGTTCAATTAGTCCGCGGGGCGGGAGGATGCGTAAATCACATAAGTCCATTAAAGGTCGAAGGTCTGTGGAGGTGGCAGTGCCGAAATGTGCGTAGGAATTGGTCGGCAGTTGATCAGACGATCGTCTTAGTCACTGCAGCGCACAACATCTATGTCACTAACTCGACCGAACGATTATAGGTGGGTGCCTTCCTCTTTATATATATATATATATATATAAAGGGTGCCTCTTAACCCGAAAGCCAGCAATCCAGACCAACACAATATAACCGCATGCCCGGTACATACCTACTACGGTCTCTACTCAGCGCAACCGTTCGACGGGTATTATAATATTAATGTGAATTTCGCATCCTCGGACCGACATTTGCATAAGCCGCGGCGCGTGGCATCAGTGCAACGGTTGCGGTGAAGTAAGTTCTAAAGGCCGGTGGTGTGATTGCGTGTTCAAGTGGACAAATATTTTGTCTTATCGACCACGAAGCGTGTTCGACAAAAACGTCTTCGCCTCTGTCACATGGTATATTAAACAATAACAATATTATTACCTTTATTTTATACAGAGTGATTCACCAAACACACTCACCCTCGTTTTTACATTTAATAATTAATTTATTCAAACTCTGATTCTTGGAATTTTTAAATATACTCAAAGATCATTTTTTCAAATTCTTGAATTTTTTTTACAATTTAAGGAGCATTCTGTTGTGATACAAACTTCTATTATTTTTAAATGAGAACCTCCACACCCCCATTCTTATTTACCGTAATTTATTTAGAGGATTATTTTTCTGAACATTTTGACATACCTATCAAAATCAAAATTCGAATGAGTAGTTTTTTAGTTATTAAACTTTGTGTACCTACTAAAGATAAAAGCACATAGGTCCACAATAATAGGTTTGGAAGATATGGGGACGATTCATGGACAGATCTCCGTAATACATTTCCCCGTTACCGTCTCCCCTGATATTTCCCTGTCAAGTTATTTTCCCCTTTTGATATTTCCCCGTAAAAAAGTCCATACTGTATATGTGTATATATCTTAAAATCGCGCAATGTTTATGAAACTATTTAACTTTGTTGCTTAATCTATAAATATTCTTATAGTTTTTATCAAATAGTTGTACCCATAAAGATAATAAGATCAGTACCCAGTACACATGACCAAATCTAACAATCAAATTGAAATAATTGAACAGTTTGTCGATAACCGTCGCGTCGTTATATCATCGAGATCGTGTTAGACCAAAATACTGTCACGCCGTATATTATTATATTTGTATTACGTAGCATACAATCTTTCCAGTATTAAATATAATACATGCAAGTGTCCAGGACGGGCACATACAAAAAATACTAAAGTTATTCTGCGCAAAGACACTCACAATTACACACCAGACGTAACATAAATTAGTGCTAAAGTTATTATAAACGAATTAAAAGATACAGCATCTAGCCAATTCACTTCAACTCCTTATCAAATAGTTGCTAATAATATAGCTGCTATATCATCTCAAGCAATATCTGGCGCTTTGCCTTCAGTAGCCGCAATAAAGAAAGCTGTCCAAAGATTAAGGCTTTGTAAAAATGCACCACCCGTAAATCCTTCAACGTTAGCAGAAATAATAATTATTGAGCCGTACACACTCACATTATGTAATCACCTATTCCTTTTTTATGATAGTGGTACTGATGATGGTAATCGAATAATATTGTTTTCAACTGAATACAATTTAAACATATTAGCTTCCGACCAGTATCATTGGTTTATAGGTGGTACATTTAAATCAACTCCACAACTCTTTACTCAGCTTCTTATAGTACGTGCAATCAAATACGACACAGTATTACCGTTAGTGTATGCACTTATTCCAAATAAAACACGTGATAGTTATATTAGGATTGCACAAGAGCTACTAAATTTGTAAAAAAAATTTACAGCCAGCAAGTATTATGGTCGATTTTGAACAAGCGCTCTTTGGTGCACTTACAGACGTTTTCGATGGCGTTCAAATAAGGGGCTGATTTTTTTCGAGAAAAATACAGTGTATTTCTGAAGTACGAGAAAAATATATTTCAAACGCTGACTTTGCCTTAAATATAAAGCATGATGGCTTTAGCATTTATTCCAATATCTGACGTCGAAGAAAAATTTGACGAGTTAATGTTACAACATTGTTTTGTATAAAATGAAGAACTGTTGCTTCTATTGACAGACTACTTTGAAGAAACTTGGATCGGTAGACCAAATAGACGGGCACCAACATTTAGTTTATCCCTAGGAATCAATACGACGCAACTCTCTCAGATCTGCCAAAAACAAACAACTCCATTGAAGGTTGGCACAGAGCATTTTCTTCATTGTTAGGTGCATCTCATTCAACTATTTGAAGATTAATCAACATAGGTAATTAAAAAAGAACAAGGTTTAACGGAAATAAAAATTAACCAGTTAATAGCCGGTCAAGAACAGTCAGCTAGAAAGGAAAACGTATATGAAAACAACTACACGCATCAAACAAATTGTAAGTGCTTACCATGAACGTAATCTTGAAGAATATTTAATTGGTATTGCTCATAATTTACAAATGTAAGGTATTTTCACTATGGAAACATTTTTGTATACATATTTTTATAATTATTATTATTATGAAGCAACATTAAATACTACACGGGGTCCACGATATACGGCAGGTAGATTGCTTACCTGTTAATATATACCTACTGCTGCAAACCAGAATTTTTATTCCGGGCAACGGAAAAGTTAAGATAAGTTTTGAACACCATACACCGAATATTAAATAACAAATTGAACAAAGTTTAAATCAGGGATTAGTTAGTCAAATATAATAATAAACGTTAAAGTTATTTCTATTCCTCATGAATAGTATTTTTGAATTACAACAAAACAAATAAATCGGTTATCTTCGTTTAAATGTACTATTTTGTTAACATTTTAACTTCACTTGTAAACAAAAAAAAAATTGTGCTCATGTTTTTTTTTTTTTTGATTTATGGTTTTCAGTAAAATCGACTTATGTAGAACCTAAATATATTAGGTACATGTTCAAACCTTAGGTATGTTTATTAAAAAATATATATCCATGTTTTTACTACAATAATAATTTGTGATCTACTTTGAAATTTTTACTTTTGTCCCCTAAGTACCAACTATAGATACATTTAACCCATAGAAAACATATTTAAATTGAAAACTGAAGCATTTTTACTGCACCAAAATGTAACGACAGGTACAAAAAACACACTCACATCATAGTTAAACCAAAATACCAATACACTCATCTCTCCGCAAGAAACTAAAAATAATTACCTACACTAAATGTAAAATAATAATGATTTTAGCTATTTTTCGAAATGGACAAAATGTTTGTCCATTACATGAACCTAAAAACTACTTATACATTATAATCGAAGTTCATAAAATGGTCAATGGATATCCATTTCTTGAAAAGTTCAATTACAGTATATGTGGATTGGATGTGACTTATATATATATATATATATATATATATATATAATATGATGTAATAAGCCATGTCAGAGGGATTTTTCTGATTGGAAACGACTGCGGCCCACGTCACACGTTTTCTTTAGTGGAGAACTTAGTGGCTAGACATTTTTGGGTCACACTATTATTTGTATGATACATGTCTGTATGGATTTTATTTAATGCAGAAATCTGTAGGAACGGATTGTAATATTTTTGCAGTAGAAAGTGTATAAAACCCTTGCCAAGTAGGTACGGTGTGTAAACTTACATTATAGTAGTGCTCGATCCCAAATTTATGGATGGTGAATGCAATCGGCATAAAAATAATACAAAATTGTCGGTACATTTTGTTTTAGGAATTTGGAATTTTGAGTAACGGATGAAGAGTATTCACAAACACAGACTACAGTGAGTACGAGCGATTAACCTAACCTACACTGCCCAGGTGGAATACTGTGCAATTGAAGTTTTTAAACATCCTTAAACATTTTAATTTTAAGTCACAATAATAACATAATAATTGTATAACGTTTACTTTACATGATATATTTGTTAAAAAAAACATCAATATTTATTACACGAAATAAGCATTCAACAAATGTATGTATTTCCAAATATAAATACATCTAATAAACATAGTAAAAGAACGTTGTAAGAATATTTGATAATAGTAAAAAACCCGTTGCAAGCCCGCATTGTCAAATTATTGTTTATATTATATTAATACTATGTTCTTTTGATGTATACACTATACGGCAATCTATAATTATATATTATTATATTTACGCCTCGGTATTAATTGGTTTTATTTTTAATTTTTAAATATAAACTGCCCGAAAATTGTTTTATTATTATCATCAATACCCAGATGAGTGATTACCAGAATCACAGTTTTACCTACTGATACCTACTGGAATACCGGATAATCGGTCATTCGTCGCCACTCGCAAGTCGTCACTCGTCACTCACTATATCACTACGTGTCTGCGCTACTGCAGATATAACAGTATTAGTGTCTTGTGCTTGTAACCTTGTGCCCAAATGTTCGGGTGTTTTTCGTTTTTCCTATCCACTGCTTGCAAGTGACAATAGTTCGACACGTCTTCAGCAGTCTGCACGTATCTTCACGTAACATTGTCTAGTACACAATTTGCCCCATTGCAATTTAAAAAATTAAAAATTTGAGGCAAATGGAAATAAATGTCTCTGGTATAATTCATTAGAATAGAAAAAAGTCTGGGGAAAAGTAAATGAATGATCGGTACATATTAATTATTTCTTCAAATGGTTATTATGTGTGTTTTTAAATTTGCCCCAAAGTATATAGGAGAATTGAGACAAATATGTAATCACAACACAATCTATTACACATTAAATTGTTGGAGCAAATGAAAATAAAGCATAATAACAATTCATTAAGGTAAAATATATTCTTAATTAGTCTTCATATTAAAACGATTTTTTTAAAATTATAATATACAGGTATTACCTATGTAGGTACATCGGTATTTTGTGTCCCATATTATATTTTACCTACATACATTTTAATACAACAAGTCTTTTTAGTTCCATTAGGTATTAATTATAAATATAAAATAAACTTTACACTTTTTTAGGTATCCACCTATAGTAATAAAATAATTAAGGAAAAATACAAAACAAATAAATGTAGATACTTCAGTTTTTTGTGTCCCAAATTAATGGGGATACAAATGCGGTATCTGCTGCTGCCTGCTACACAAACTAGAACCAAAATTGATTCTAGTCCAGATCCTTCAGATATTCTACTAAGGGTCTTTTCCTTTTCCCCTATATTAGCTCTCAGTCTAAATGGATCATTATTGAAAATAAACACACCCTTATTGTCACTAACCTAACCTTTCCTTAGTTTCTACAACTCTTTTGGCTTTTTGAATGAAATAGATGGATGCCTCTTCATAAAATAATAATACCAATCATCACCAGATATAGAATCCTTAAAGTGTGTAATTTATTTATTATTATTCACATATTCGCCTACCTATTAGAAGTTTAACTTTTTTCTTGTCACACGGATGTCCATTCTAGACCTATTAGCTATTAGCCAACATTCAACTTATTACACACCAAATGAAAAAAAAAATTCAAAAAAGTCGCTTGAGACTTGAGAGCTAAAATGCATTTGTTCTCAAGGAAAAAGATGTATAAATAACACATCATAGATAATAGATTCATTATCTATGGATATGGTTGGTGCGTATGATGTTATTTTAATTGTTTACCCACTGACATCCGTTATATGCAATCAGAAATAAGGGACAACATTTTTTTTCAAATTCATATTAGGTAGATATAATAATTACGATTATGAGAATAACAAAAATTGTTCAAAAAGGTGGGCTAAAGCCCCTTAGTTTTTGGGTAAGCACCAGATTGCACCCCCTGCTTCCAAGGTTAAGGTTAGTACTGTATAATACTGTATGCGTAAAATACTAGTTGTATAAAGTATATTATAAAAATATATTATATTACGACCAACTAAAATATTTTTATGAATAAATAAAATTCTGACCATAATGCGCTGTTTCGAAACTGTAGGTCATGATTATAATATTATGTTCGATGCGCCACTTAAAGTTTTGAAATACCTACATATATTTTGATATTAGCTTGTTACTGTACAACATATTATTATTACATAGTATGTAAAAAGAAAAGACATATTGTATGTATAAACGCGAGTATAATATACAATTTTTTTTTTTTATTGATCTTAAATAACGGAAATTATGAACATTAGCATTTTGTATGGGAGTTACGGTTAGTTTAGGAACACGTCTATATGGAGCGAGGATTCGTCGTTAAATTTTATGGTGGTCACCCATCTGGGAACTATAGCGACGCCGGCAGATGTTTGACCTCAGAACACGTTAGTGACTGTGGCCAACCACCGAACCACACCTGACCCCCAATATATTATTATACATAGGTACTATAGTAACTTTATAAGACATATTTTGTTATTATTCATTTATGTCTGAATTTAGTTTTATCCTTGATCGTTAAGTCCTATTTACGTCGATTATGAGTGTACAATTAGTGTAATATTATTACTCTATAGTTTACAACAAATTGTCACCACTCACTGCGACGCCGACAGAATAAAAGTTAGTGAGTAAGGATAAAAACAATTAATGAGCATTAAAAAAGGTCATTATAATGAATTTAGGTTGTTGGTTGTAAAACTTAAAAAAATTCCAAAATGGGTCACACAGTGAAAAGTTTAGGAACCACTGATCTATTGTGCGTAGTAGGTACTACTACTCACTATACTTGTATCAAAATGTTTAACGTGAATACTCGTATTAGGTATATAATTATATAGTCTTCACATTATGTTAGTAAACGATCATAATATATTATAATCGCTATGTATAATATTGTATTATAGTGTGTAAAACGTATAATTTAAATATCATTTAGTCACTATATATAATATATTACATAAAATCATATATTCAGCTAAATCATAGTCTACCTTCTCTTTCACGTGTCCACCATCCCCACAGGCCCTAACTAGTTTGGTTATCCACCTGAATTCGAAGCCGTTTACTCTGCTATTAAAATATAACATTTGCGAAATCTAAATTGTAATAAATAATAATTATTTACACTATATAAAAAATTAAAACTAAAATCCAATTTATCGAATGAAATAACCGATATTTTTCAAAATCTTATTAAAAGTATATTATTATTATTAACTATCATATTTTAGGGGAAAATGTCTTAACATTTTACAGTTCAAGCGCCAATTTTCGAATTTTATATTATATTATTTTAATATGGTGAAACGCAGTAAGTAATAAAAACGATCACAAATAAAACGAATAACGTACACTATAAACTATATACAATTTATGTAATAAACTGTAAGTAATTCGAACAAGTTTCATATAATTCCTTAAGTGTATATTTTAGTGTTAACGGTATTGATTATACACAGTAGTCACGTTAACGCTACTGACTTTAATATATATTTTTTATTTTTTAATTGACACGATTACACTATAATAGCTTTCATTGTGTGTCTATATAAACGCTACTGTATCGAGTGACCGTCCCATAAACGGTATTTGATTGCTTAGTATTAATTAAACGGTCCATAAAAAAATGGTATGGGTCAAGTATAACTTTCAAAAGATCACTACTAATTCTCGTGAATACCGTACTTGAACCGCAATCATCAGACATGGCTTTATATTATAATATTTACTAGACAGTTCATTAAAAATAAACAGCATTGGATAGTGAAAACGAAAGTGAAGGACACTCAAGATTCAGATAAAGAAAAACATCTCACCGATATGGTGTTATATATTATTATGAATACTAGCTAGGTGATTAATGTAAGTGTCTACACTCATTATTTTGAAAAGTTATAAGTTTTTTTTGAAAATATTCTTTTCATATAATTTGATGTAATTTCAAAACATTTCTGGAAAAAATTATATTTTTTACTATTTTTATTGTTGCCATTTTTGCATATTACTTTTTTCAATGACACTGCAATTTTGTATTTGATATTCCTTAGGTGAATATTATACTCGGTATTTCAATGAATAAAAATCAAATCTCAGAGAAGTTATAAGTATTTAAAGTTTAGATTAGCGGAGTAGCGAACAAAATTTTAAGGTGTACCCTGTGGCCCTGTACCACTGTCTACACTACTCGTCTAAACTTTCAATGCTTATAACTAACGAATTTGGTAGACAATTTATCTTTGTAGATCAAAATATTCCAAATAATATTCTGCATTGAAATATAAAATAAAAAATGTTTGTCATTAAAAAAAGTAAAAACTTACAAAATGATAAAGATACAAAACAGTAATAAATATAGTTTTTCAGGCATGTTGTTTTAAAATGAGATCAAATTATGTAAAAATATTATTTTTAGAAAAGTTAAAAATCTTCAGAATACTAATGGGAATTGAATCTTAAATAGACCACCCTATATACATTATGTATACAGTGTACACATATTATTAATTTATCGTGTATCTAATAAGTAAAAAAACTATATTTTCAAGCGAAGTCGATGGTAAAATTGTAAATATTATAATAGATCCATAATACCTTACAATATTAAACACTTGCTGCAGTGATTATCGCATATTAAAATATTCGAAACATGTCAAAATTATTATCGAACAGTATGCAATTTTATCACTCTGTGTGAATAGAGTTGTCTTGAATTTAAAACTATTAAAAGGTAAGAAAAACAAAAAATAAATAAATTTGTTCGACACGCGTTATACCAGAAGGCGCTGGATAAGAAAATAAACTATTTTTGTTTTTAACAACTAGAAATTACAAAAAAAAAAAAAAAACCACATTAATTGAATACAACCTACTTTGTAGGGTTTCCAAGTAGTCCCGGTTCCATTAGTAATTTTGAAAAAAATCTGCCGCAACACCATTAACACACGAACAGCCGTCGGTTAGGCTTGACGAGATCAACGTCGTGCTGGGGCTCGAGTAATATTCCGGCAGGAAAAAGGATAAAAAAAAAAAGCAGCTAAATTCGAACAGTATGTATAGACACGTAGACGACAAAACGTATATGACTCGCAGCTCTGTGCGGACTTTGAGCAGGACATCTAGAAAGTTATTGGTTTTTTTTCAACAATGCGTGCCCCCATGCCCGCCCATCAAAGCCAACCGAGAAGGCAAAAACGTCTGTCTCTCTCCACAAAGAATACAAATAGAATGAAATATTTTATTCTCACAAAACTAATCACTCCAAAAACACGGACATCCGGGCTGATTTGGGCCTTTATTTGCAATGTCTCCAATTCGAATTTGATCCCTTCCGTGAAGCGCCGAAACACTTTTTGAAGTCCTTTTTATAAAGTGTTTCCTACCTCAGCGATTGATGATCGGTTATTGATTTCGTATTACAACAGGGTTGTTCACTATATTATATTTTATTGGATAGAGCAATGTTTTCGGGAATGACATATTTTGAAGTACCTATTTATATAAATGTGTAGAATATTGCTCATATAATATTTTGATAGAGCAAACTTTCTTGAGGAGTGGGCGTTTGAGTGACTCATGAATAATTAATATAAAAATTATTTAAATGTTTTAAATTAAATCGATGGAAAATAAATTACTATTACCTATATACTACCTCGTTTGATCGAAAGACAATAATTTTATTGCATGACGAGAGGTGCGCTAATGAAATAAAAGTAAAAATTGTAATTTTTTTATGAACAAAATATTCACCTACAGCAAAATAAAATAACATGATCGTATCATAATATAGAATTTAAAGAAAAATGAAACCGTTATAGAATATGTTTTTTTGTATCTATATGAATAGAGTCCAAGCTAGTGCTTCTATTAATTAGTTTTTTTTTTTATTAAGACTATCTTTTACAGTAGTAAATTAATATGTATAAATTGTTCTAATAATGTAAAACAATAATAGGTACCTACACAGAACATTTTAAAAACATAATAAAATCATTTTTAGTATAATGACATCCGGCCCTTAATTTGGTCGTAACAAAATGCTGTTTGTAATAATTTACGAAATTATCGCAGTCGAACGACCACAGCAGTATCGGTTTCTTTGATATGTTATTCTATTGGTTTTTTCTCGCTCGGAAGTCATTCAATTTAATGTTTACTTCTGTGACTGGGTCAGTGAAAAAAAAAGTCATGACGGTTTAACGAGGTTACCACTCGACTGAAAGCATTGTTGATCTGGCCTTAACGTTTCGTTTTGTTATTGTAAAGAGAGTTTTCTCGTATCTTTTTTTTTTCATTTTTTTAGATCTGAAAACTGTTCAAAAATTCCTTTTAGGGAATCAAAAGACACTCAGCGAGATCTCACAAAGATCCCAATTATATTTTTCATCTCCTATTTTTTTTTTTTCGTTTATCATTTCGTCTAACACGACGTGGGTAGTACCTATATATACCTATATAGATAATATTTTTCCTTTTGTATTGTTATTATTATTACTATATGTTATTATTACTGTTAGTAATGCTCATATTACGATGGTTTAGTTATGGTTGTTACACTTTGTACAGGTGTGCAATTGCACTTGATCAATATATATATGTGGTTAAGTCGTCAAGAACTCAGTTATCCAAGAGTCAATTGTAATATTATTATATCAAATACATTTTACGGAAAAGCTGTGGGACTTACGACAAAGTTAATGACACTAAATCATATGAAAATCCGTACTTACAAGACAAAGTATATCTCAATTACTTGTATACTACGACGTGTCGTCAAATACTTGGTTTACTATTAACTGTATAATTTATTAATTTAATTTATTGTATTAATTATTGCTATATGGTTATAATTTAGTAGTTTTAGTAGTTTTTTTTTACTTTAGTTTAATTTTATCGTATATTGTATATTGTCTGAACAACTTAAACAAGTTGAAAGTTTCGTATTGTGGGTGGACAAGATACCAAGTCCGAACAAAGTTAAACAATTCAATTAAAAGTTGGTTTAAATCAATAACTCGGTGGAAATTGAGTGGAAACAAAAAATTATAAAAAAAATATATAATTGATAGCAATAATATCGGCGCATGAGATCACTCGTCAGGTGAAGTACACTTGAAAAACCCTAAAATTATTGGTAAACTGTCTATCAATAGTCTATCAATAGTTTTGTAACAAACGGTTGGCTTTTTGGATTACTTTACAAAATTACGACCAAGTTATACAATTATAATATGCGGGAAATAGGCAATAAACTGCACTATGTATATTTATGATAAACACCATATATTGTCGGGTAGGTACGTAGGAATGCATTTTCATTAAATGTGCGTAGAACGTTTGCACGAAGACTATAGTGCAGCTGCATTATTTTTTCACTGGGGGTTTCCACTCATTGACATTTACATCTCGAACCTTTTGTAATTATAATATATTATATAGTTATCAACCTACCTATGTTGTATATACTTTGAACGCTGCACTCGTCGGAACACATTCAAGCCAAAAATCCTCGTCATTTCACGATACACGTTAACGTACGCACACGTACAAATTGCGTAGGTGTTGAGTGAGAGAATTTAATATAGTCGGAATTTAATATATGTATTTACGGGTTGCAGGGCCTAAAATTGTATGCAGCAGCGCACACTATGTGGAGTAGCAAATTTAAAAAAGTGTAGTACTTATTTTCGGCTTTTATAAATTTTTATTTGATTAATATTCAATATTGATTATTGAAATTACTAATTAGCATATTGTATTAGCTTAAAATCCTTAACACTAAAAATAATACCGACTACACCATATTCTGGGCGTCTTATAATATAATAAGTATATTAACTAGTTGACAAAAACTCGGGCTCTTTTCAAATAAAACCCCAAAAAAACCCAAAAACCCGACGGGTTTTATTTGAAAATTAATAATGGGCGGTTTTATAGGGGCTTTTTCAGAAAAAACCCTTCCGAAAAAATTAGCAGCACTGATTTTTGATTTTTCCCCTATCTATTATTTTATTACCAAGTATTTGTTAATTTTTGTTTAAATTATTCATTAAGTATTTACAGGAAAATTACGTATTTAATACCTTATTAAAAAAGATTATTAACATTTCTATTGACTGTTGGTGTGTATTTTTTTCTGAATATTAACACAAGTTAAAAAAAATTAAGAGTGAATTTCTATTTTATCCAGAAAACCAGCTATGTTTGTGAACTTAGCGGCACTCATGTAACAGAATTCAACTAAACCTATCCAACAATTTTGTTGGACATTGTTGGAGAGGTTTTACAATTTTTTGGACAGCCATTAAAGAGTTAGGAGCAAATTCCCAAAACCGCCGCTAAGTTCACACCGAAGGCCAACATTAAATCAAACTCATCAAAAACTATATGAAATTTTATCCGGTTTGTTGGACGTTGTTGAAAAGGTCCCACCATTTGTTGGATCACCGTTTATTTTATACGAATTTTCGTAAAAGTGCTGCTAACTTCACACCGACCTTTCTGTCATCATGAATAAAATATTTAAAATAAAGTACATAGTTTTTAATTGAATACCTGGAAGCTACAATAAGCCATCTCCAATTATTACTATTATTTAGAAGATAACTAAATACAATTGTTATAAAAATAAAATTATAAAATTATATTAAAAAAAAAATAATAATAATAATCTTAAAATAATATTTTTAGTTCAATTTATAGGTAAGTGTACTTATTGTAATTAGTAACATTTTTTTTAAATAAAATTTGGTTGATTTTGAACTAACCAAAAAAATAACATTAATTATGTAAACAATGGATGGTATTAAATTTGAATTCAATGATATAATATCATTGTATAGGAAAAACGATTCTGGGCGAAAAATGTCAGTCAGCCTATGATATTACTAAGTATATTTGATGATAGTATTGTAAATAAAGTAATTTATATATTTACCTTTTTACGTGGAACCCTTGTTTTAAATTTTCAATCTTAGCTATAAAAGTTGAACATTTTATAAATTATTAACTAAAAAATAATTATTAAATTTTAAATATGATACATTTTGTCAAAATAAGAAATTTAAATGCTTCTAAATAAAAAATTGTGCTTATGTATTTTTAATATTTTTCAACTGATATTGTAACAATATATCAGGAGTATTGTATTACATTTTTACACTTTTTGTTCAAACAGATAAAACTTTATTGATATTTATAGAAAAAAAAACTAAAAAAATTGAAAACTGAAAATGTCCGTAAACAGCTCAAAAAGAGTCAAAATAATTTGAAAATTGTATGGTGTATAGGAATTTTATTGTATCTTTTTTCAGTTATTCGTTTTTGAATTACAACAAAATAAGGAAATCACTACATAAGAAATCGAGAGAATATCCAATATTGTAAAATTATGAACTTTAAACGCTCATAAAATTTTATTTGACTTTCCGGTAGAGATTTTTTTATTGATAAAGGTGGACAAACTTATGAGTAATCTTGTATATTGTAAATTGTAAATATATATAGTATTAATTGGAGATGGCTTATTGTAGTTTCCAGGTATTTAATTAGAAACTATGTACTTTATTTTAAATATTTAATTCATGATGACAGAAAGGTCGGTGTGAAGTTAGCAGCACTTTTACGAAAATTCGTATAAAATAAATGGTGATCCAATAAATGGTTGGACATTTCGAACAACGTCTACGAAACCGTGGCAAACAGTTTTGGATAGTTTTTTTAACTTTTGAAAAAAGTTGGCCACTGACTAGGTTGTGAAATGAGCGGCATTTTTTCAAAAATTCGTATTAAATAAATGGTGATCCAACAAATGGTGGGACCTTTATCACGAACATAAACCAGCCTGGGTTTTTTTGGGCTGGGCTTTTTGTGCCAACAATGATATTAACCCAAGCTATTTCGTTTTTAATTTTAAAATGTTAAGTCATATAGCTATATAGGTATCAAGAAGTTTTATAAAATATTGTCTTCAATTGTATTTATTATAACTAATTATTAATGAATAGTAAAAACAATGAAGCAATGAAGTTATAATATGTGGCATGGGGCATGTGCAATACTAGGTCTATGTTCATAATTTTAAAATATTTGGAAGTGGTGTGCAATAGCCAAATATCTTAATTTTAGGCCCTGACGGGTTGAATATATCTACCAATTAAAATATATATCGTATCAGCGGAGTAACCGTCAATTAAAATATGGTATTATTAGGTTGACGATAATAATAATTGAAATAAATATTTAGATTTTACGAAGGCCCTTTTTGCTGGGCGGTAGTTCTCGGCGACATTATAAATTCGTTAAACTATCTTTGGGGTGCATCATAAGGCTCAAAGCAATCAGACCCATAAGTCTTTAAATATTTTAATGCAAAATATTGTTTTAATCACCTAAGCATAATGCATAGACATGACGCCACTTCCTTTAGCGAACCATCTATTTTGTCCACTAAAAGTCCTTGTCCAGTGCGGAGGAATCTATATGTTGTAATTTGCATTCAAATCATACAGAAATATTATTGATATCTTATTATATATATTATTTACACGAAACACGTGTGTAGAAACTAGAAACCTTACAAACGCTTTTCGTGTACGTTTCCAAACTTTCTAGACACGTTTATGAGTGTATTAATAATTCAGTGCGAACCTATTCTTGTTAGTTGCATTTAACATTTTTAAAACTTTTTTTGGAAGAAAAAACAAAAGTCTTCATTGAGTATGTCTCTCTATATAGGGGTCACCAAATTGAGATCGTTGACAAACTTTATCTCACCCACAGGCCAGATATTTATTTTTTAATTATTTTTTTTAATGTTGAATTAAATGAGGATTTATTAACTGTTTTAATGTTAAATCAAATGAGTATTTAATTAATTTTTTCAATGTTGAATTAAATGATGATTTAATTAAGTTGTATGTGTTTTTTTTTTTATTTTGCCTTTACATTATTATTTGGATAAATACTATGTAGATTCATACAATTTCTATAGCCACCGAAAACTTCCTGAACTCCTTAAGTGATCCTCCAAAAGTATTAATTGTTGACCACTGATGAATTGGAAGTTTTGGATAAATCATTGCATACCAAAAACGATTCAGAGTGGAGACGATCAGTAGGATACAAATTTAGTTTCTGGATCACTTCCCCTCAAATTATTCATGTAAAAACATAGAACTTCTATACATATAGGCAACAACAATAAACGATCATCTCCCAAACGCGTATTAATTGTACTACCACAATCCACAATACAATTCTTAAACCTAAGTGAATCATTATGATAATACATTTCTACTGTCGACCGCTAAATAATATCATTTACGGTATAGACCTACTTTAAATAACAATGCCTGCGAATTATGAATATCAATATAAAACGTAATTTATATTTATTTATAAGTTACGATTTTAAATACAATTATTCTCAACTAATTTAAGTTTAAAACTTCGGCTCAAAAACTAAACTGTTAAAACTCCCCATCTCTCTCAGCTGGCTATAGCCAACTCAGTGTAACTGCAAGGGCCACCACTACAGATTATAATGTACAAAAAATATTTATTTTTTTGTGTTTTATATAATCCGTGGTACCACTAAAAACAATTTTCATGACATTTTTTAGAATCAACTATTAACACAAATTATATCTTATTCTCATCTCGACACTACTTATCCTACTTACCTTCCCACTATACTGCATAATACAATAATACAACTCGACTTGTTATATATACCTACTTATAATATAGCGTAGTCACATTCATATTATATTACTATGTTATATTTATGTCACACACACATATACCATGACAATCTGCCCATACATACATATTACATACGCATTCAACCTCGAACACATACAAACATATTATTATATCTATACAACTTACATCATATTGTAGGTAGGACTTATAATATAAGGTATTATACTTATAGGTATCAATGTTCGCTTACGTTGCTGTGAGAAAAACTTATAGAAAACGTATGATTCAATTTCCACCCACTTTTACTTACAGAACGAAAATGTTATCATTCATAAATCGAAAAATATACTAAAAAAAATATTATTATATTTTATGCTGTTTAGCGTAAATATTTTTGTTTTTCCGTAATTTTATTCTGGTTTTCCAGTTTTTTTTTTTTTAAAAAAGTTCTTATTTTTAGTTCATGAAGTGCCAACTAGATTCAATTTTCTACCGGAAATTATAATTAAGTGGACGTTTCAGTGACATTTGTTACCTCCATCTCACAAGTGCCAGCAAATTTACATTGCAAATTTTGAGCTCAGCAGATCACGTTTAGCTCTGTTAGTTTAAAAATTAAAGTTAATTTACCTCATATAAAATTTAAAGGTGAGATTGTAGTATAATATTACACAGGTAATGACATAGGATTTTTTTTTATATTTTAATTTTAATGAGAGTTACCTGTTGTATAGATAATTAGTTTAAAATTGTTAATTGTTTGTACATCTTAAAATACTCATAACTTGCTTTAATATTAAAATATAATAAAAAGCCTATGTCATTGCCTAGACAATAATCTAAAATATAATACAATAATCTAATATAAAATTTAAAGGTAAGAAGCTTTAAATTTTATATAAGGCCAATTCACTTTAATTTTTAAACTAATGAAGAAAAACGTGATCTGCTGAGCTTACAATTTGGTATGTTACGCACTCAGGGGACGGAGATAACATATGTCACTGTACCATCCCCTTAAAGTCGAAGATTGAAGCATTTATACGGATTCTAAAGGTAACGTAATATACAAAAACGTCATATTGTGCAACAAATACATTCATCCTTTCTTTGAAAATATAATTTTTTTAAAGCTTCATAGTTGTTCATATTGTGGATCCATAGTTTAACCAGCAACTAAAGTATAAAAAGGTTATATTTCCACTTAAATACACTATTTTGATAACTATACCTTGCAGCCAATCTTAAAATACTATTAAGTAATTTCGTTAAGACGGACTGGTAGATGAGAGCTAACAAGTAGTAATATACATATATATATATATATATATGTAAATATATAAACTACTATGTTTTATTATTATTATTTATTACAACCCATAATTTGATCATTAAATATTAAAAATATTATTATCACTCAAATCGTGAATCTCAGAAGGTCTAAATGTATTCTTCAACAATTAATGGTATAATTTATTAATAACATACGTAACTAGGGATTAACAGTTAATATCCATAATATATAGGCACACTGAAGTTGAATATATAATATATAAGCTCAAGCTAAGCCAACTTAATTCATATAAATTAAAAACCAATTAAAAACCAATTTATGTATCACACTAAAATACAACTCATTAAATACTCGAGCAATCAAAATATAATAAACATAATAAATACATTACCATTTCTATAAGTACAATATTATATATTCTCTAGCAAACCTGTTAAAAAAAACATTTAATTTAAGTGTTATGCAATAATATTAATGGCCTTTCCTGTAGTTATAATAATAGGTTTAATTAGAAACCAAAACAATAAATAAGAGACAAAAAAAAATTGACAATGATGTACTTAATGTTTGACTGAAACATTTAAATCATATATTTTAACTCTTCGTATTTCGAATAAATCCATCCTCATCTGCGTATTTTTTTTACCCATTTATTTTAAGATGTAATTAAGTTTGAGATTAAAATAGTTATTGGAGTAAGACAAAGACGCGACGCTATAAAAAAAAATCTAATCGTCAAACAGAAATGCGTAAATAATAAAACAGTAATAAAAAAAAATAACCAATCGATATCAAAATATTAAATAATAATAATCGAACCACGGTCAATATTATATTTTATGATATTTTACCGGAGCGTATAATTCACAATATACACAAACCCATACAGACTTAGGCGTGGTATTATTATCAAAGGTGCACACTATAATAATATTAAATTAAAGTCACTTCATCTAAATGATCGGTATCTCTGGTCGTGGTTGCTTCGTCGAACAGACAACCGTACAACACAACGACCGTCGGAGGTCAAGTGCTGTATTGGAAAACAACGATCGTGGGAGGCCTACTCTCCCCTTGCGGACACTTGTAATACTAAACTGTTTTTTTTTTTTTTTCATTACGAGTAAACACTGTCATTACAAATTTCAATTCGTGATGGGTGTATGTGTGTGTCGATACAAAATTAAGTTCGAATAACGATTTCGAAAAATAAAAAACTCAGCATTGAAACGATTACATATACATATAACATAAAGTGGTTTATTACATCCACAGTACGGAAAAAAAGCTTTTGATCTTGCCTTAAAGGATAAATTTAAAAAAAATATAGAAATCATTAATTAAGCGTAGCTATTAATTAGTATTAATTTAGCTAGTATTGACATTTTCATTGCATATGTCCAGTCATAAACACAGTTAATGATACAAAATACGTATGCGTTAATTCGACCAACGCTCATGACGAAATATTTATCCATACCATGGGATTATATTTAAAACGACGTACACAGTATACGCTATCAATAATGTGGAAAGAAAATTTTTAAATGTGCACTGGTTAAAAAGTACATATTTTACTTAATCATAATCCAAAATATAATACGGTATTATAGTGATAAGTGGAGGAGCTGCACAAGCTCATATTAACTGCATACGGGTAGCACACATTATCACTTTAAAAACATCACATAAACCTAGGATTTTACTTAGGTAAGTATAAAAACGTCAAATCGATGTTTGATATTCAGAATCAAAAATATTAACCGTAAAAACTATATTGTAAAAAACATTACATTGCATAATACCACAAAATCACATCCAGCAATCCGAAACTATAACACAAGATCTACAAATGTAATGTTTCCCAAAATACTACAACATATTCTGTCTGATAACTGGTTTAAGATTGTAGGAAAAGTCCCCTACGCAAATAATATAATATAGCAGTTATTTAGATCTTTAATACAGACAAATGCATTATAATAAAAATCGTTTCTTATTGAATTTCATGCTTAAAAATCGAACACAATATGTTGATGATAGACATTTTATTTTAAACTTCAAAATTTCAATTAATCGTATATACATAAATCAGGGATACAGTATAATATGAGGATCCAAACGGTTTTGAAATTTCAAATTCGAATGACCTTTTCAAACTCAATTCTATTTAAGACTCAGAAAAAAGGTAGGTACATAACAAGAATTTAAAATTTGAATATTATTATTAAACGACCTAATCTAAAATCAAATCTAAATTTATTTGAACATCTATGTATACATATTATATTATTATCTATATTTTTATTCTTATAGTAAAAGTAAAATAAATAATATTTCTGTGTTTTATAAAAGTTATTTAGATTAAAATCATGTACATTTCCATAATTTAACAGTAATTTCATAATAACGAGTAACGATCGTAGTAAAAAAAAATGTTATATGTCAAGTTTATTATAATCAAAAATAACCTGTAAGAAACAAAAATCAACATAGCAGTTCAAATTGTGGGTTAGGTTCTTAAAATAATTGAAAAATGGTTCATTTAGTGAGGTTTCGGTTTCACGATTAGAAAAATAAATTGTTTACCGTCGGTTTAGTTTCAACCTAACTTAAAATCCGTTGAACAAACACCGAACGGCTCTACACAATTATCGTGGTTTTGGTCGACCGAAACGCGGCTTGCATTTGCATAGCACTTTGATTTTAAACGTGTCTTAATACTTATGTTACATTCATTAACAATATGATAATGAGGCTTGATAATTCGACAGCGTTACCGAAATATAGAACCTATTTGTTGGGGTACTGCATAATATTAAAATATATAAATTAATCAAATTATAATAATATGGCTAAAGTAGAAAAAATGAATAACAATGGTATTATAATATTATTATATAGGTACAGTGGAACCTCGATAAGTGAAAAACCGTAATAAGTCGAAATGGATTCCGTTCCCTTGCCTAATCCAACCTAAGTGAACATTAGCCTGCGTGAGTCGAAAACATCGACAAGTCGAACAAATTTAATTTCCCTTGAATTTCGACTATCCATGGTTCCACTGTACTACTATTATTACTGTCTCATGAAAACTACAGGTGTGCGTATCAATAAAAATAACTAAGGCCCCTGAATTGAGGGTCCGGATCACTGACTTGTTGGAGGAATCACCGGCGGCCTTCGTGAAAACTGGGCGGAAATTTAATGATAGATGTCCACGGCAGGCACGCACGCATCTTTCAACACGTGCGTACAAATGTATAATACTAACGTTACGATTTCGATGGTAATAATAATATTATTATGTTACGTTTATTATGTCAATAATCGTACAATGTTATAGACCCACTTGGGCTTTGTGAACCGAATGCCGCCAGCCATGCCAGCCACACGCCAACCACGTGAAAACCGTTTACACTATAATAATAATAAGTCACGGTTTTTTTTTTTCAAATATTATTTTGACTATCGTGGAGGCGGATAAAACTTATCGGATGTGATATTATTCTTATATCTAAGTATTGAATAATTTGGTTTAATGGAGTGCCGATAACAAACCAAAAATGTCTACAAAAATTATGTAAATTGCAAAAAAATGTTATTTAAAATAATTAATAATTACCCACTGAATTAAGTGTTTATGTATTAAATTTCCCCTGCTCGAAGTGTGCGGCTCAAAACTAACTACCTAAACGTCGATTTCTCCCAGACTTTGGGGGACCAAACTTAGCAAAAATAATATTATAACCTTCATAAAAAAATGTTAAATATTATTTTTATAAAAATTACGATATTTTGTTTATAATAAATAATAATCATCGTGCGGTTTTAATATATTTGTCAATAGAATTTATAATTAAACTGATGTACCTACTTGAAATTGTTTATAATACACAAGATAACATTACAGAAATAGGTGTCATATAAACTTGCACCTGTCATAATGTTCATAGGTTGGGCTTTTGGATTTTTACCTTATGATTTAGAAATTATTTGGAGATAACGTATTACATAAATTTAATGAAAACTTTAAAACATTTCTAAAAAAATGTATATCTAAATCTATTTGTATCTGGCAGCCTGGTTAAGTCTGTGCTCTATTAGCCAATTCTGATCTTAGGCTAATATAGAGAGGCCGTTACATCTTTAAATTGAAACACAACTGGTTTCTATTTTACATGCTAGATACATATTATACAGGGTGATTTTTTTATCGTGAACCAGTTAATATCTCGGGAAGTATTAGGAATTTTAAAATAATTTTTTTTTTAAACTTTCTAGGTTTTACTATTTTACACTGTGTTACAATTTTGAAAATTTTAACTTACTCCCTTATTTGATAAAACACTATCAACTTTCGATTTTCAAATGGCAATACCTATTTTCGATAACGCATCCCATCCTTCTCAGCCGTAGTCGTAGTTTGTCTCATTTCATTTGGCGAACCAGCTTATCGAAAGGGTGTGGAGTAGTCGACGAACCCGATGCGTATCAAAAAGTTGCTGACATACCTACCTATCTATTTTGTCATGCTCAAACCGTATTTTATAAATTTACTATCATGGTTACATAATATAGCACTGGTTACCAGTGGCGTGCCGAACTGACAAGCAGACCT
>WHPZ01567844.1:0-18222 GCA_016617965.1 Macrosiphum rosae | reverse complement strand
AATGATATTATATCGTTGAATTCAAGTTTAATATCATCCATTATACAGTGACCCACTTGTAACCTACTGTACAGCAGAGCGACACCCACTTGCCCACCTTTTTTTTTTATTGATCTCCTAAAACATTTTATCTTAAATGGCATCATTATTATCTATGGACTAGGCAAAACAAAGTGAAAATTCAACACAAATTTAGAACAAACATTCAACATTCATCAGTTTTGATTTTATTTAGGGATGGTGAACATCATTTGAAATTCATTATTTACTCAAACTCGAATCGATTATGTTTTGAACTATTCAATTTTAATCAGATAAGGATACTATTATAAAATCAAGAACTAATAGTGGAGGGGCGGGGTTAAATGGAAAATTAGGGACACACAAATATTATCCTACAATACCTATAATACTGCTATCTATATTTTATAAAATATAAATTATATTATTTATTTTATGGTACCGATATCGAACTTGATTTTTCTCGAATCGTTCGAAATAACGTCCGAGTTTGAAGTATTCGATTTGAAGTATTAATTTCCAACAAACTTAGAACTGTTCACATTTCTCGATGTTATATTTTCTAGTTTGATAAGTTCGACAACTGATCCATAATTCTTATAAAAATGATTTTGATAGTTATAAAATATATTATTATTAATACACAATATTATATTGCATTGATAATAATAGGTAAACCACTTAAAATTATATGTCAATAGTAAGTTTATAAACCAAATTCGTTATTTTCCTAGGTATATATATATTTTATATTACAAGTTTGTAATTCCAGGAATCATACATAGCCTAGCAATTATAATTGTTAATATAAACTTGCATAATTGATAATTTATGTATTTTTAAACACTTAACAATTTATTGCCTAGTAAAATTAAGGTCAACGATCTATTGGCAGTATATATCTATTTTATACATTTATTCGTATGTCTAAATGTATAGTCAAAATGTATCTGGTGAAACAATAATGATACATTTTTTCCCAGTACGGGAATTTGTTTCTGGAAAAAATCATTAGAGTAGCAAAAACAAAGTTAATACGAATTTGCATATTATATTATAGCATATTAGGTATAAGAAAATTATTGACGTGTAATCCAGTCTAAACAGACAACAAATCAAATTTTAGCAATTTAATATTATGATTAAAAAAAAATAATATAAGTATAAATTATAGTAATATGGCAATAAAAATTAAGGTATAAAAGTATATAGCTGCTGATTTATTAAACATTATCATATAGGTATAATCAATAAATATTATGAAATCTTATCTCTGTACATTTTTATGTTAAATTGTTTTATTTTTAATAAAAGATTATTTAATTTATGTAGGTAATTAATAATATATATACCTATGGATTATCGGCTTTTAAAATAAAATGGATCATTAATAGTGATTTTCAGCATATAGCCGCTAGTATTTTCCAAATAATTAGATACGCTTAACAAGTCAAACTTCAATAATGATTCTTGGAGTGATCATAAATTGTTTAATTTATTATGAAATCATAATAATTTTACATAAAATGTAGTTTTTCAAAAGTATAATATTAGGTATATAAATAAGTAATAATGTCATCCTTCGTTAATGAATAAATTAACTGAAAACTTTGATGTGATATGAGAATGGCCCACTTATTGGTACCATAATATTACATTACACTATATATACTATAACAGGTAATTAAAAGTAAATCAATATTAATACGATATATATATAGATATTATATTTACATTGTATAGCCGTATAGGTATGCTTATTGAGCTCTACCCGTCGTATGATCACAAATTGTTAATATTCTTTTATTAAAAATAAAAAAATATATACAATATACATACACATTCTATGGAGTATCTCTCCGTTCATATTAGTTTAAAATGTTAATTAATGACAAACTATTTATTTGGTGCTCCATATTTGTATGTAAAATTGTATAAAAGTATTCTAGGTAAGCAGATGATGTCATCAAAAACTAAAAATACAGGTTGTCATTAAAATCATAAATGAATAGTAAATATAATAATGTTCGTTGTAAAAACACATGTGTGAAAAAAAGCGGGTAAGTGGATGTCGCTCTGCTGTACAGTAGGTTAGAAGTGGGTCATTGTATAATGGATTATATTAAACTCGAATTAAATTATATAATAATATCATTGGATAAGGAGAACGATTCTGAGCGGAGACGGTTTGTTAGACTGAATGTTTCATATTGTTATTATTTATTATAATATCATGTAAGTTGAATTAATATTATAATATTATTATTTTTTATTCGTTTCTATGGTGACATACAAAGCGTTAGAAATTGAAATCCCATTTTTAGCGGTTTTTCGTAATTTGTCGGTGGTTTTTCCCGTGGCTTTAAATAACTATTGAGAAAATCGAAAAATTACCTCTCTAAAGTACCATCTTGATCCAATTTTCTAAAAAATGAAATACTATAATATGTTAAATTCGAAGCACTCCTTCTGGTAGAAATTTTGTATACAGGATAACAAAAAAAAAAAAAAAATAAACACCATTGTAAAACCAACTAGCTCTGCTCAGAATCTAATAAAGACAATCATGTCTATAATTTCAAATCATATATATAAGTCAAGCACAATATATTGTCATAACGTAAATCTTACATTTTTCAAAAGGAACAAACCCAAACAATTGTTAAAATAAAATATACCCTTAAAACAATCATGTACCTATAATACTGCATATTTATATATTAGCCTTATAACCCAGTACAATGATACTAAAATACAAAAGCATTATGAACAACATATTATTGTTTAAAGGTTATAGGTACCTATATATATAGACAGTATAGAATATTATAATATAATAGACTCTCGTAACGCTGTTATACAGTTGATCATTAAAACTTGAAAGGACGCCATATTTGTATATGTGTTGTCTCCGTCTTACAAACATACAACCAAATAAATCAGTGGTATTTTATTATCATATTATATTAGATTTTAAATGGAGCAAATTATGTGTGTTGTTTTTTTTTCCGAAGACATTTTTATAGAAGAGAAATGCTCCGATCATCACTTAGAGGAAGGTTTTTGGTGAAAAATTGAATCCTGTTTGTTTTTTGGGAGGCCGGAGTAGTGAGTCAAAAGTATAAATTTCCCAATTACCATTTATAATTGTATTAAGATTTAAGAGTATTGAAAGTGATGGTTCTGTATATCTGTCCAAAGAACATACATTTATCGTTAAATCTACTTTGAGTCGACTTTCCCAAATTCTTAATTTTTTCTTCGATAATTTAGATAGTAAGACAACTTTTTAATTTCTATTTTCGATATTACTTATAGATTTAGGGAGATAAAATAAAAAAGAGGAAAGCCTATTTTAAGTAAAGACAAATTCGAATTTGCTTATAGAATTCTTACCGCTTTACTTTTTAGACCAATCGGGAAATCTTAATAGAATCGTTCTAAACTTCTATATTGTGCGTCACTCGTATGTTAGACAAAGACAGAGCATCATTTGTCCAGACAAAATCATGCCACTAAGGTTATCACATAATCGACGGATTAAACGTCATAATATATTATAATAATATTTATTGCTATCAAATAAGCAAATATAGGTAGTATTTATAGATTAGTAAGCGTTTGCTAAAGACGATAATGTTATTATTGATAAAAAGACCGTCTGTCAAACGTTTTATCTGAACACTATTAAAGTATATTAATTTAAAGTATTAAACACGTTAAAGGTATACCGTGGTTACGAATAAACTACTAAATTACAGAATAAATCTGTTAGAAGAAAAGATCAAGGTGGGTGGCCTGACAGCCACCCAAACTATAAATCCCAGACCATAGTTTGTTTTGACAATAATTATTGTTTCAGTGTATTCAAGACGTACCTAGAAATTTATTCCGGGGGGGGGGGGGGACCAAGTGTATCTTTAAATATTTATACCAATTTAAAATGTTAATATAAAAATTTATATATTTGTTAGCTATTGTCGGGGAGGGGGAATTCCCTCCCTCATTTGGGTACGCCAATGAGTGTAATATTGGTTATAATATATTACAATCAGAACAAATTGTTTATGGAATGAGATAATTTATAATAGTAATAAGAACAATAGTAGGTACACTGCAAAGTTACACTTTGAGATGACCAACTATAAGACAAGTTACTGCATTGTGGCTGTTTGTAGACTTTATACATAGTCATGTACTCATGTGTCACTTAGTCAACGCAGCCCATCCAAAACAGACGACTTCGAAATTTCAGAAATATGTTTTATTTTTTTTTTTATTGTTGATGTATGATATTAGTTGGGACAATAGTAACATTTAACATTTATCATTTAACATTGATTTTTAGTCCTGTTATTGCTACTCGAAGAATTCATAGTTAGGCATTATTGATTATAAAATATGTATCTCGTTCGTTCACAGTATATTGTATTAGATATAGGTAGGTAAATATAAATTATTATTATTGTTATAATAAACTATGTTCAACGTCTTACGAGAATGACACAAGAAGAGTTATAATTGCAAAACATCGAATTTATAGTGTTGTGAAAAACAATACACTCAAATAAAAACATTAAAATATATAAATTATTAGTTGTACTTGTTTGAAGAAAAAAAATAATAGTTAAATATAGAGTAAATAACTTACTATAATATTCATTAGGGAATGATCAAAAGCGTATATTTTTAAGAGAACCAATCAATACAATAATAATAACTTAAAATAAATTAAATTGAGCTAATCAGTTATTCAATTCTGTTGTATTTAAATAATAATATATTTATGTGAAATTCGTCTTAACTCTTGGGCTTATGCTAATTTTTAAATAGTCAATTGAAGCAGTGAATGAATCTTTTGGATTCAAATACGAAAATCGGTCAGATGTAGAATGCAATGTCTCATGAATCGTAAATTTAAATTCGTTTCAAATTATTATTAAGTAAATAATAGAACGGCCCGGGGGTCCGTTATTGAAGATTCTTAGACCATGACTGGAGTATAATTGAATTCATTCAAATAAAATTAAATTTACAATTTTGCTCCTTCAGACATGATATATATTATACGCCACGCCCACGCGGAATGTGCAGTTAACAAAAGAATAAAAACCAATAAATTTAAATAGAAAATTGTTTTAATACCTATAAGAGTTGTTATTGCTTACAACATCTGTGACGGGAGCTCAAAAGTAAAAAGACCGAAATAATAATAATAGTAAAAAATAAAAAAAATAAATAAATAATTTACTGACGTTTATTGAGGATTCCGTGTAATGTTTGTGTATCCCTAATATTTCAGGTATCGTTCAAATATTGCTTATTCAATGGATACAATATATTCAATAAAGTATGTACACCGTGTATAGGTACCTACATATAATATTAGGTACCTATATTATTCGTTGTTTGTCGTCCGCTGCATTTTGTCTCGCTGACCTTTTTGTTATTTTTTTTTTTTTTTTTACGAGATTTATTTATAACATAAGGTGCACAGCGTGCACGACTCGGTCATTTACATAGGGTTTATTGCCATTTCCAACCATTCCACGTACGAACGTTTCGGCAGAGAGCGCGTTGCCAGGTGGCGGCCGGGCGTGGATTTAAAAATGTATGAAAGTGCGCGATCGCGACTTTTGCAGCGGAAAGGCTCCGCGTATTGTGCTGCGTACATATTATACACTGCACAATGATATAACGGGTGCACACAATATAATACTATTTGGGTACTATTATTAATTTACCCGGTCAATACGAACTGCTGTAGTATATTATTTCGATTTCGGCTGTCTGCAGGTGGTGGTGGTAGTAATAGTAATAGGTAGTGTAGTATTGTACATAGTATAGTAGAACTTGTATTATATAGAAGTAATATCATTATAATACCCTGCAGCAGTCAGAGGCGTATTTGATAATTGTCATCTATTTTTTTTGGAGGTGGGGGGGGGTGTTATTATATGATATGTAAGCTCCCGTATTAAGTTCGTATAAAAAAAAAATAATCATAACCACGATTCAAGTGGAACCCTTATTATTGTACCGCCAAGAGATTTAAAATAATGTAAACAAAATAAAATATTCTGAAACTATGACTGATATATTACAGTACATACATCACAATTTTTAATTTTTAATACATACATTATCTACCTACATTGTGATACTAACAATAATATTTAAAATATTCTTTTTTCCTATATGAGTTCAAGAAAATAATATAAAGGAATATAATAAATCCCCTCGGGAAGGAGGTGGAAACTCCCACATCCTCCTCACAACACAACCCATAAATATGCCATCGGGAGTCGTAGTAGTAGTAGTACTTAGGTATACGTGCACTGCCAAAGAAGGGGGGGGGTGAACGAATGGCGTTTTTGAAACTTTAATATATTATAACAATATAATATACATATTAATAATATATCATTTCATGCATTATACATCTTTAGTTAACATCGAAACGAAACAATTTGTGTCACTAAAATAATAAACGTCGCGTGACTCGTGTCGATTATCGAGAAACAATTTAAGCTTATAGCTCATTATGTGCGATGTAGATCTTTACATAAGGTAACCGTAAAAAGTTGTATAATTGAATTCATTAACTATGGATCGCTTCGGTCGACTGACCAATTTTGTGTACGTACCACGAGCAGTAAAATTAATTATGTAAGTATTGCCAATATAGTTTATTCCTTAAATTATTAAACAATTCGTGAATATAATCAATTATTCCAACAAAGATATATCACATTAGTTTAACAGTGCAAGTTTAGTAATATCGTAGCCTGCATGTAGGTAAATACTAACCTATACCTATCTCGATATTATTTCTCTGGTAACTATAGAGAAAAAAAAGACTATACGTTATACCATACGATTGTGTGTGTTTTTGAAACACTTTTTTTTTATTATAGCGTGTTTCGAATGTTTTTCGATTACGATAGTAATCGCTTACGAATTTAATATCTTGACACACCTCAAGTACATCATTTATTATGTTCAAATCTTCAAATGGCTTTTCTATAACAAACATTATAGTTTAGTGGCCTAGTATGGAAGATAATAAAAAAGTTCGAAAAGTAAGTAAAAATGTCAATTAGTCTTGGTTTACTTTTCTATTTCAAAAATGATTTGAATAACAAATTATAGGTACTCGTATTAGTTGTATTGCCACTGTTCCAAACTCTTTCATTGTTTAAAATTCCTACAGTAATGTTATGATCCGTGGTAAAACTATTTTGGATTCTCCACAGTAAATTATTGCTTCACTTATACTTTAAAACCTTTGATTGATTCATAATTGGCTGCTGGATTGGCTAATGAAATGCTGTCGGTGACTGCTGTCTGCAGCGTACCTTATGACATAGAATAAAAACCTAACTTACTCAATTTAAACTTAGTCTGATTCTGGATATACAAAATGAGCGCCCGACAAGGTAATAATTTTTCAATCCCCTGAGGTGTGTTGTTAATATAATATTACGACATTTAAATAAGTATTATTTAAAAAAAGCTATGCGTGGAGATACACGTGACATTGCAACATCAGCATCTCGTTGACTAGCTCCTATATTTAAGTCTAACACAAGGTACACTGAAAGGATTGATTTGGTAAAATATTGTGTTATAATTGCTAATAAAAACTATAATACATTATTATGAAGAAATAATCGTCTACAAAGTCACCAACGAATCAATACTGAAATTTAATTCAAAACACCTTTGAAATACAATAATTTGGTAACTTTTTAATATAATTATTATTTAAACTGTGCAGCTATACAGCTTAAGTCTTAACCTAACATTTTTATTTTCCTACATAAAAATTTAAAAACATATTATGAAGGTACCTATATGGTGGCTAGTAACTATATTTTAAAGTATTTTTTTTTTATTATTATTTAAATATTAGGCGTATTTTAAATTGCAAATGACATGCAATGAGTTCTTATGAAATGAGCCTTTATCGTGTGAAAATATGTTTCTAACGACCAAAGTGTAGAAATAATATTTACATCAATTCAAAACTCTTATAAATATATAATCATGTCATTAAAATTATTTTATTTTAATTTTAATTTTTATTAAATCTTTATTTGCTAAATGAAAATCATAATAAGCTCCACTGAATATGATCATGTGGGTGCCCATGAAATCGTATCTACTACAAATAATTCTATAGTATTATAAAAATAATAAATAACTAATCATTAAAATTATAATATCAGATGTTTAATTCATTTTTAGTCAAAATGTGTTAGTATGATGTTATACCAAGTTAAAACGACTCGACTAGTTGTAGTATAACATTATAATAAAAATTACTTATAAAAATATTGTTACAATTTAAAAAAAGCGTTTCAATTTTTAAACATTTTGTTGGATGAAAATGAATTATTTGTTGATTTTGTGATAAATAAACATACCTCACTTGTGTAATATTCATCATCAGTTGATAATTTAGCAAATAATTATTGTAATTATTTACAGTTTATACCACTTGAAATGTCAGATGTAGGCATGCAGCATATTATTCAACTATTTACACAAAGTTCGTAAATTTCGATCCAATTAAATATTCATATGAACATTAATAATAAATTACTCTGTACATAAAATATTATACAGTTAAATAATATAACATATGGAATGGACTATAGTAGTGTCAATTAGACTTATACGTCGTATACGACATTTAGATACACGTTCGTTGGATAGAAACGTATACGAATATCCATTTGTAGGTACATCAAAATGTTAAAATATACATATAGGTATACCTGCATGTAACTTTTAAAATCATCAATTATTTATAAAAACATCATGTCTATAAAGATACTTTTTAATTCATAAGAATAACATAATAAATAATTAATATCTGGCTCATTTCTTATTGATGTAGTTTTTGGTTTTTAATTTACTCTTGCAGTGATGTAAATACTACGAAATGAGGGTGTATAATGGCAATATCATGCACGCGGTCATGACCTCTATCACTCGTTCTCACCCACTATATATTTTAAATGAATAGTAAATCAACTAATAGCAGGACCATGAATGCAATTCAAAATTACTCTAACTAAAGCAGCTACAAATGTATCTTAAGTGCAGTATCTGAAAAGTTTATGTATGCTGATAATATATGCATAGCAACACAAAGTAAAAATGATGAAAGAATAGAACACAACCTAAAAATTAATCTTGATATACTTGAAAATTAGTTCAATATTTAGCGATTAAAGCCAAATCCTTTGAAAACCGCAGTATCCTAATTTCGTTTGATAATAGAGCAGGTAACCAAAAACTTTTAGGTTTACTTCTGCAGACATCCGATACAAAACGATGAATTACCTGTATAGTTAGGCATAGTACTGGCTAAAACCCTAACATGCAAACACCATCTGGTGAAAGTTCAGTTAACTTCTTTCCGTACAATTTCAATATCTGGCCATTGGACATGTCGGGCTCTCCCATTGAGTTACCGACCGCACGGACTTAAGACGCTATTTATATGTTTACAGTTGATTTTAAACTATACACTAGATCAGCCTTAATATTAAATCCAGCCGGGACCACGTGGGAAGCAGCTATTATACCCAGGTCTCCCCTCATCAATCATGTCATACTCTTGTATGAATACTTCTCTCCGGTATGGGAAAGAAGAGCTAACTGCAGGATAGTAGATTTAGATCTGCGAAGAGGTCTCCGTATAGTTACTTACACAGTTAAGTCCAAAAAATCACAATAGCTAACAGTTTTTTCCCACATCAAATCGCCACATATTTGTATGCAGGAAAGTGTACTGCTATTTACAGAATAAATAAGATTAACCAGGTATTTCAAATCCACGAAGATGGAATTTCGATACCAAGACTTAAGTCCCGACTGCCCTAGCGAGAGTATCATTAAAGGACTGTGAAAGTCTCCATCCCGATGGACGGAAAGAAGATCGGGAAAGCTAACGATCTTCTTGTGGATAGTGTACGTAAGAAACAGTCAGATCTCACTCGAATACTGTGGACTGGACTGAACCGCATAATATGAATAACGCAGTGGCGTAGACAAGGGAAGGGGGGGGGCTTGGGGGTCAGATCCCTCCCATTGACTTATTATTACTTTAGTAAAAAGTTTTGAGGGTGGGGGATTTTCCAATTCCCCCCATATATCTTTGTCGTTTTTTTTTTTTTTTGATCGCCCCGTTCAGAAATCATGTCTACTTCACTGGAAGTACGCACACCATCCAGGATAGACTTAACTATTTACTACATAAATATAAAATCAAGGCAGATCTTAAATATGATTGTGGTGCAGACCAACAAAATCATGAATCACAATATACTAAGTGAAAGTGAGTGTGTAAAGAGAAAATACCACGGAACCCTGACACTGGGCTGACAGAACTAGTAGTAACATATAAAACAGTTAAAAGTCTAGACTAATTAGACGCCGATATCTAATGATGTCTAAATACTATACAGAAACAAAGTTGAATAGTCTATTTATGGTATTTGTAGTCTATATTTTGATTTATTTATTTGATTAATTGTTTTATTTTGACTATAATTATCTATACCTATCTCAGACCTCAGTAATATGATTCCGTTGCACTCAACGAAGGCCATACGAATAATAATAATAATAAAAATACGAAAGGGAACGATAATTTGATAAACAAAAATATAATACCTTTTCATTTTACTATAACGATTTAAAATATATATATATTTGTATTTAGGTATATTAGGTACACGTATATTAAACACTGTCAAATGGGTTTTTCTTTTTCGGACAGTTGTAATCGATTAAATTTTCGACGGATGGATTTGCTCCATGCATATGTTTCTTATCTCGGCTTATGCGATTACTCCATTCCGGTAGTCCAACCTTTCAACACACATCAAATTTAATAAGCCGCATGTTTTATTTATCATGGTTATTATTATTATTTTCCTCGGGCTTTAACTCAGTTCCAAATGTCCCGTATGTCCAATTTATATACTCGGGTCCACTATGTGACGTTAACGCCACGCGACAATAGTTTTACAATAATGCGTGTTTTTTATACCTCTTGACAGTATTTTTGTGGGTCGTTAATGTGTTCAACCAATTGGAGTTTCGATCAATTTCACCAGATATTTCGTGTACGTTATTATGTCGGGGGTTAGCTGTAGTTAGTCGTAATATCACAAATTGTCAAAAAAATAGTTAATCGTGTTAAAAGTACCGGTAGGTACACACGTGCGGCACCACTGGGTCATCGCAATATTTTACCATGTTCGTATTTTAGTGTGCGTGATACGATAATTATTATCTATGTCGATATTTAAATTACTCGTGGTATGACGTAGATTCTGATATGAATTCAGAATACAGTTAGGAAATAAAAACCACTAATTAACGTTCAGACTGCACTAAACGATTATGGAAGTGAGCCTACAACCGAAAATGGACAGTTTTTACATAATATTTAGTATACAAAAACTATTTGTCGAAGAAAAACAGGCGTTACTACAGTTTCAACCTCTTTACTAACTAAATGCTATAATTAAGAGAACATATTTTTAACGTCGAATGAATAATCTAGAAAATGTTTACAATTATGTTTTTCTCCCTTATAACGAGCTTAAATGGTATAAGGGGGAAATAGAGCGTAGAACCAGAGTCTAGTCTTTTGGAATTCAGTATAGGTAAATTATGAATTCTTACAATTCAATACTTTCATACAACTAATATATACATATTTATATACAAAAAGTAGGAGTTTTTATGTTTCAGGTTTCCAGCGAGGAAATTGAATATTTTTTCGGTTTCATTTTTTTTTTGCAGAATTGTTTCAAATACCATCTTGAGTGTCACCACATCACTTCTTTCCATATTTTGTCAGGGAAGAGGAGAGGAAAGCACACATTATAATATTGGATGTTCCACTTTTCCGTCGTTGCATTGAATGTTTTTCTGATTTCTTTTGCAGGGTTGTTCAGTGTCATAAATCATAATACTAACCAATAGTCTCCGAAGCGTCACGAATTACGCGAGATTAAATAAATTTAGTATTTCCGGTGGATTTCTTCAAGTAATTTAAGTTTTTAAATCGTCGGCTTGCGCACAGCATCGAGATATTATATATAAAATAAAATATAAGCACCGTATAGTGCGCGATTATAATAATTATTCATTTGCCGGCAAATGAAACTCTCAATGAAGTTTATATAAAAAAATTTGTAAATAAGTAAATAGTCGAATAAGCCTCATTTAAAGGTACCTATATAATTTATATAATATGTATAGTAAATTAAAAATTATAAAAATTAATATATTTTTCTTGATGTCAGTATTGTGTAATAACATGGACAAAAATGTCATAAAGTTACAAAAAATATTATGTTTTTTTACTGAAATTCCAATTCGCCATTAATCATCATACAGTAGGTATTATTATTATTTAAGCTCATGAAAAAATATTAACACCTTTTTTTTAATAAATACCTATTGAGTTTAATTTATAATAATTATTATTATTAAATTATGTATTTTATGTTTAAATTGTTATATAGAGGTGCTTAAATTAATGAGAAGTACTGAACACAATATTTGATAAATGATAACGAATAATTCATCGTAGCTACGAATTGATAAAATAGCTAAGGAAAAACATAGAATATGACGTGATGGTTCTTTGAAGATTTAAATATTCATGATTCATGAATAAAAATAATATAGTTAAGTGTTTTAATACAAAATCAATTAATATGTTAAACACGCATTACGACATGTTAACTCATTTTCACATTTAACTCAAATCATAATTATACGTTTTAGGTTTCTACACATAAGTTTAGTTACCACTTACCTACCTTATATCTCAGTTTCAGCTCTTTAAACCCGTCCATAGTTACTGGCATACGATAACTATTTTAAGTAACAAATAACATTATTATTATTATTATTATTATTATTTTGATTTAATAATAATGGGTAATAATGTGGTTTATCAGTGTTGCTTATTTTAAGCGCAACGTGATGAGTATGACCTGGATTTCGATGCCCTAAAATACCAACATAGATATAAAAATTCCATAAAAATGCATTTATGACGTAAGAAATTGTATAATATGTATTAATGACCTAAGTACTTAAAAACGATCATAAAATTATTTATTGATTTTAAAATTAAGAATTACAATTTATAAACATACGTGATTTTTATTTTACTTTCAAAACAATCAAAACTGGTTATAATCTAGAAATGTAGAAAAAATGAGCTAAATCTTCAAAGTTACCTTAAAAGTCACAAAAATTACCTAAAAACGAAAAAAAAATTTAGTTATATAATTGGTAATTTTTAATATAGGCTAGTACAAATTAATAATTAAAACTCTTAAAATTTTTGTTATAGGTATACTAGTTAGTATGAATTTATTTTTTTTAAATTACTCATAACAGATTTGTTATAAAATAATTTATCTTTTGGTAACTATTATAATATTATATTACACCTGTAACTAATAAAATCCCAAACGCAAAATTATCGATTACTGAGTTAGAAAAAAAATCTGAAAAATAAAGGAATGTGAGAATATGATAGAGAAAGGTAACCTTTGAAAACAAGTTATAGCAAATACGTCAGCATGAATTAAAACGAAACAGCTAGTTCCAATGTTAGTGACGTCACTTTAAGAATTTAAAAAATGCCCCGTAAGTTATTTACAAATTGATATATTTAATTTATTAAGAGTTCTATGCAGAAGCATAATAATAGATTACTAAATTCTTTTAAAATTATTTATGGAATCATATAAGTTATTATATTTTAAAATACGGCTTTCCTAACTTGTTTTTTTCGATAAATATATTTTTTTATACATTACAATTTTATTTTGCGACAAAAACAATTTTAAACATTTTTTTAATATATTGCAAGTGTTTTCAACAAATGAATACATATTTTTTATTTATTATAATATCTAGTGCATAATTTACCTGCCAGGTTTATTATTATTAAAAAGAAAATTAATTTGTTCATTATTATTAAATAACAACATATAATTTTCTATGTATAAAATATAATTAATAAATTCTTTGAAGTTATAATATAAAAACTCTTACAAGTAAAGCTTGCAAAGGTATTGTACAAAAAAAACAAAAACGTGTTCAGATGACTACTACTGTTTAAAATATTTCTTCTACTGATTTATTTTTATCTTTATCAACAAACTGATTATGTAATTATTATTCCACGGCTATAAAAATAATAATAATGACATTTTTTCCTTCTTGCTTATCGTTCTAATAAAATTTATATTTTAGTTACATTTATTTTTCTTATTTGTTAAATGTAGCTAGAAGAGATACATACTATAAATTCATCACAGCATGGTCCTCACCTATCATGATCTCACAGAGATAACTCACGAATCGGTGGTGGTACATTTGTAGGTATGCATACAACTGCAGCGCTAACGAAAATCTGCGCAGGCCTGAAGCCACTAATACTTCATGATAAAATGGTGTAGGGTTACAATATGTATATCCCGTTGAACCTAGTAAGGACGTTGGATTTATGGCGACGGAAAGTCACTGGTGTTTTTCTTTTTTTAATAAATAGACGATGGCGAATGTGTTACGATCCTAGATCGGCGGTAAAATGTCCACCATCGAAGGTATTTTTGATTGTCACGCCCGAGCGAGGAAAACTAAATCGGAGATGTGAACGGTTTAGGTTTAACCACCTATACTCGTCATAAAATATAAATAACCATGTTAGTGCAGTTAGAGTTTTTGATTTCTAACGACTTTATTTAACAATAATTTCATCAAATAGTAACTCATATCGAAATTATAAATATTAAGACTATAATCCAAATCGTAGAAGAGTATTACATTTGTTTAATAAACAATAATATAGTTGTATCTGTTAAACTACAATGCAATAAGGACACAGATATTAAATTTTAATATAAATAAATAAATACATTTATCAACATGAGCGTTGAAAATAACGTGCTTGGCACGTCATATTGTAAATTTGTTTTATTTAATTACAGTTAAACAGAACAAACAAAGCAAAAGTCAAAACATTCTAACGAAAAATTTAGGTAGAGAAAGAAACGTCCTTATAAAATATAAAAATATTACGCCTGAAACATATTTATGTGTGATTTATATAATATTATGCTGGAAAAGTTGTTTGGTACGGTAAATATTATTTGTCAGATTTAATTTCTGAAATTATTATTAGCTGAAAATGGTCACAGAACTCTAGTATAATTTGTTTGGTTACACTATGCTGTGTTCAACGAATTTATTATACATTTTGATATAAAATAAGTGAGCTGAAAATTCCTCCGACCCTAGCATTAACCTTTTTAGTATGGATGTCAGTTTTTACTGATAATAATCAAGTTTGCTGTTCATGTGCTTATATCCCAAATAACAACGGCCAAAAACACCAGGGGTTGAATAAATATTAAAATAATTAAATTATGTAAGCTAATATCATTAAAACATTAATTATAGCCATAGTCTAATTTAATTAATTTGTTGAATACCAACCACATATAAACATTTTTTTGTCTCGTCATAAACGAATAAATTCACTCTAGCACTTAGCAGTAAACCCTGCATTATACAGGTAAGAATTTTGAAAACCATGTAAAAATATAATTCTTTACTTCTTGTAAAAGTCGATACAACAAATATTTTAAAATAATAATGCAACAACGTTACATGCCAATTATAATCACATAAACCGATAATCCTTTATTAGTTGTGCGTACGCTATTAGCAAACTGATTTAATAAATTAAATTTACTGCAAATTTAAAAATTAAACTTTAATGTTCGAATGCATTTAAAGAGTTTCTAAATGTATTAAATTAGAAGTAGGTACAAATTAAAACAAATACTGAGGTAATAATGGCCTAATATACCTAATGGCACCACAACAATGTATTTTTACCAAGAGAACACTTTATTAAAGTAAAATAAAAAATGTAATAACAGAATCGATTTTTCCTGTACTATCAAAACTATATATATAATTTAAAAATACTATAAATTAATATAAGTATTAGACGTATTACTGAAGGTAATCTAAGTAATGTCATTTAATACTCTTGCAGTTTATTTAAGATCTGAAATTAATGATTGTTTTTAAATGTTCATTTAAATATTAATCATATTAGAGTTATTTTTAGAATTACAACAATATTACATAAATAAGCAATAAGCAACTCAAGAATTTAAAATGTATGTATAGTATATATTATATTTAATTATGATATTATGGATGAGAGAAATGTTTGGAAATAAAATCTGACATAAGATTTAAATTATTTGATGTCAAAAACACGAAAACAAACATTAGTATTTGATTTTGATTTATGAATAACAAAATATGCTACTTTATTAATAATAAAGATTAAACGATGACGCACAAACTAAAAGTTCAATTTAATTTAACTATACAGTGTGTACTACCATATTATTCTCATCAGTATAACTTTTTCTGACGATTTTTTTTTTTTATTTAATTCGATTTTTTCATTAAATGGTTGTTGTTAAGTATCAAAAGAAAAATAATATTTATTTCAAAAAATGGAAAAACTTCCATAAACTCATAAGTCATAATTATACCTATATACAGGTACTTACTTATAGATGTATAACTTGTAAGTAATATAAATTATTTATTTAACCTTTACATTAACTATCGAATTTCCGTGTCTAAAATCTTAAATAACTTTTTTAGTGGGTAAGTAGTATAAGTACCTAACAATTTTTGAGATAAGAACACAATCAATAAATAAAAATGTGAGTTTGAACAAACTTCTAGACAAGGACAAAATGTATTTATAGGATATATTGCACTTAATCATATAAATTACAAGTGTACAATGCATAAATGCATATTATTGCTTAGTTCAATAATATAATATTAAACTATTATAATTAATGTAATAATATAATTCAATTTCATTGCTGATCGTTTTAAAAGCGATTAAAATATAGCTATTGCCTATGATTGGTAACGTGCAGTTAATGTTATATTAATGTAGTTAATCACGACTGTCATCGATACAACGCTATAAATCTTAGATTTTTATATACAATTTTCAGACGAGGATAATAATTATTAGCAAAAACTAATGACTTCAACATTTAACGTTGCTGTAAACGGTCGGCAAAAAAATCGTACTCTATTAACATTATGATAATATGTATGTACGATGTACCGCCTAATTCCATGACAAAATAGATAGGTATCGTCACAGATTTTTTTGGATACTCATCTTTATTACTTCACCTATATCGTATTTCACCACTTTTCATTGCAGGCTGTCAATCATATAATACATACATATTATAATATGACATAGAAAAAAAATCAATCAATCAGAAGTGGAGAACTACGACATGGGCCGGATGTGAAGGAAAGAAAACATGTTACAACTGTGATAATACCTATCTATTTTGTCACGCCTAATAGGTAGATACCAATATACCATTACCAGATTATCCAGGCCTACGAAAACGGAAAAACTTGTGGTGAGATGCATATACGCTAAATACTACGAGTTACTACGACTTATATAATATTAAACTATTTGTTATTACTTATTATTAGGGCTAGGATTTATATGCATTAATTTCATGTTTCTTTCCTGGAGTCCAAATATAGATCAATTGTCAGATATGTCAGCTATTTTCATTATTATCTACTGAAAATTAGTTTGTGTTTCAACATTTGAAAGAACATATCTATCTAACAGCAATTATTCACTGTAATAATAACTACTTACAATAAAATATAATAATAAGAAGAAATAATCATTAATTATTAATTATAGTAGTTTCTGTTTGAATAAGTTTCTGAATTTTATGTAAACAATAATACTAAATGTTATGTACAAATAAAAAAAAGGCAGGTAAGTGGATGTCGCTCAGCTGTACAGTAGGTTACAAGTTGGTCATTGTTTAATGGATTGTATTAAACCTGAATTAAATGATATAATATCATTGTATAAGAAAAACGATTCTGAACGGAGACGGTTTGTCAGTCTGTATATTTTATATTATCATTAATTATTATAACATGTAAGTTGTTTTAATAATTTCATTTTATTTTATTCGTTGCTACGGTGATAAACAAATTGTTAGAAATTAAAATCCCATTTTAAGCGGTTTTTAGTAATTTTTC